>BCKF01000006.1:1427773-1477299 GCA_001600515.1 Yarrowia sp. JCM 30694 | reverse complement strand
TCACGTGACTGAAAAATGTGGCTCACCTGAGGTGAAAAATGTGGCTCAGGTGAGCATAAAATATGCATAGCAGGTGCATGAAACATGCACAACGACAAACATACTAAACCCATTATATCTCACACGAGAAGCATGCAACAAATGAAGTAATAACTTCCACAGTATCTTGTGATGTCAAAGAACAACCCTAGCTACTAACATCCTAATTTACTAATACTTTGTGTTTTTTTTTCAAATTTTTTTTTGCTGTTTTTTTCAGTGTCAGGGAAAACGAGGATTAGTGCGAAACAACACATCCCGGAGTGGTATTGACAAATTTGAAAATGGATATAGGATCAATTGATCGTTTTTATTATGGTAACGTTTTAAAATATTTCAAATCTGATGGTTTTACCTCATTTCAAGAGACTAAAGTTTTGTGAAATTGTGATTTTTCACTGTTTTTTGACAAAATCGCATGTGGTCCCCCCCATGAGGTAAAAAGTGGGTGTTTTTTGAAAAAAAGCAACTTTTTTTATTTGTCTCCAAATCAGTTTCTCACGTTGTAGCACGCCTCTGGAAGTACAATGCGCTTTGTTTCACCTTGTTGCGGTCTCTCCTTGTGGTATTACCGCTACTCAATCATAACAAGAAGCCTTTTCGAATATAATAACGAACATGAACACTGATCAAATGGTTCAAGTTGGTAATAACAGGGTGTTTAAAAGATGTATGATAGATTACTAAGCACGTTCTAGCGACGGTAATATATGTTTCAGTTCATTCTCACACTGTTTACCTGTAGACAGGCAGTTCTCAGATGATAAATCGAGTTACGAGCTTTTCTCGCAACCTAAACCTATACTCAGGTTTCTTGCGACGATTCTGCCAAAAATTAAGTAATTGCAAAGATGAAAACCTGCACATAGGCAGACCGCGATGAAAATGCACTCCGTAATAAGTACCGGTAGTAGACTTCTGAGAAACAGTTCGTCCATGGAACATACTGTACAATATGATCCTAGCGTACACCACTACCAGGAACACTTGTCTGCAATTGCCTATGAACAATAACATGGTTGGACATAATATCCAATAGGAGCTACTCTTATCGATGTCCAAGCACACCTCATTGTTACTACAAGTACCAGAAAGTGGGTTGTAAGTGGTTACATTAACTAAATGTCAATGATCATACATATGTTTCCACAACCATTTGATTATTGTTTCCTCTGGATGTTATCGTACTGAGCACCAGTATCTAGTGAACGACAATGATACAGGACCAGCTGAGAATAACTCCAGATTAGAAACGTCTTCTTCACACTCCCAGATATTGAGACTTCGGAAAAAGGTCCTGTTTTCTCAAACACGCATTGTCGTCTTCTCTATAGCTGCTGTATGTAAATTAATAATACGCTTGGGATACTCCTGCTTATATATCATTGGAAGTGAAGCCCAGAGAGCAAATTTCGGTGCTCTACATCTGCGACTTGGGGTAGCTTCGGTATGGTCAATATGATCTATAGAAACGCTCTATGATACAAGTAAAGCTTCAACGGTGACATAAATGACCATGACCATACGTCGAAAAAAAATACGAAACATTAGCCACAATGACTGACCTGTAGAGGTTCAGTAATTACCGGTGTGATATAGCTCTCGCTTCGCTCAAGCTCTAGTTGAATGGAAAAATACAACTTGTCATCTGATCACCCACGGCTTTCCCCTCATGTTTCATCTCCACACAACAGCAAGCAATTTTATTTTTATGATAATTGCTGGGGTTAATTTGACGGCAAGGCTGAGATAGAATTCTCGATGGGTGTGCCTCACCTCTTGGGGACGTGAATATTGGAGATTCTGGCGTGAAAAAAGCAGTGGAATTTTCGGAACCACGTGAAGTTTCTAAATAACGTGACTTCCACGTGATTCAGAGTGTCTAAATTTCTATAAAAATGTCCACCCCTCAGCCACTGCCGGGTAACTCTCCCCAAACCCAATTTCGATAACCTTTTGCTTTGTTGTTTGACGAGTACGAATGACGTTTGTGGGTAAGCGAGAAACATGAACGGGGGTTCATGTTTTTCGTAGTTTCGAGTCGGACACAATATATATATATATTTTCCCAAAAGTCCCAAAATTTGACTCACTACCGCCTTGCACCTACTAATTCAGTTTCACGGCCCCTCTTTCCGGGCCGACATCCGCTGCAAGGCTGCAACGGTGTAAAGTTTGGTGGGCTTTGGTAGCAGCCTGAAAAAGTGGGTACTTTGGGGCAGGGCATAGAAATGTACAGAAGTGTACAGAAGCGAACGTAGAAGCGCACTAAAAAGGCAATATGTCAGTGTGGTAGCATCTCTGCTATGACAGGCATCGCACTAAGGCAACGCTAGTGTGGATGGCTAAACTTTGTGATATTAATAAGAGACATTTATGACTTTCTGCCGTCTGTTATATGTGCCGTCTTTCCGCCACCCTTTCTTTTTATAGGTAGGGTATCGGGACAAGGAAAAGGCCCGAAGAAGGAAGCCTGCAGGTGTTAAGCGAGAAGCGAGAGAAAATAAGCGAGGCTCAAAAAACTGGTCCAGCTGTCAAATAGCAACCTGTCAAACGTCAGCTGTCAGACGAGATAATAATATATAAAAGTACATGTTTTGACAGCTCCATGCATAGCAATAGCAACCATCTATTCCTCAGTAAATATACAATCACATGATTGTCTCATCCAATATCTGCAAGGCTCTACTTTGGGATTAACATGGACAAGGTCAAAGTTAGGGTCAAGGCAAACACTCAACACCCAACTCGTCATCATCAACAACACACACCATGCTAGCGACACGGACACAGAAACGTCCGTTTGAAGACGATGAGGACGACGAGCTGGTCTCGAAGATCGGGCCCACCGGATACATTCAAAAGACACAAAAACAGCGACTGCGAAGAACGCCCATGGCCCGACTTTTAGGAGTCGGTTTGACCGACCTTGAGCTGCTCAACTTCTTCTACCACCATTCCATGGTCGACATACTCGCCGCCAACGACTCGCGTGACAAGGTGTGGATCGAAATCGCGCCTTCTCGAGTCCACAATCCCACCATCAAACAATCGTGTCTTCTTTTGGCCGGCATGGACCTTGCTCAACGACGAGCGCCCTCAAAGTACCTTGTGAACGACGAGCCGCAACCGACTTATCTTCCTCTTGAAAACCGGCTCATTTCGGGCTACGTTCAGCCTTCAGAAAAGTTTTTGGAACAGAGCATGAAACAGTTCTCCAAGCTGCTCAAAACGTTCCACCGACAACTAAACGACATGCAGGACGGTGATATGGATGCGTATGCCGATATGATGCTTGCCGGAACGCTGGTTTACATTGCTGCCCTAGCCATGGGTCCTTTAGTACCCCTTATCAACTACACAACTGGACAGGGAGACTTGGTCAGTCTGTCGAGAAGTATCCGATGCATCCATGAAGTCATGACCGGTCTCAACATGAGTTCCGAGGGCGAATCACCTTATCCCATTTTGGATCTCAACGAGCGACATTTTCTCCCCCGAGAACAGGACCTTTGGGACGTTATCGACATGCCTGAGTCTCGAGAGGAGCATTCAGTGCTGTACAAAGCCCTGCACACTCTCATCGAACTCTACAACATGGACCTAAACGGCGGATGTATCACCCATATGACGTCGTGGCCCATTTACTGGACCCGTTCTTTCCATGAACTGCAACAGCAACATAACCCTTATGCCCTGGTGATGATTTGTTATTGGTGTGCGTATGTGCACACCTTCCACGGATACGCATGGTGGCGAGACCGGGCTGTAGAGGATTTGTATTGCGTGGTGGATGAGCTGCCACGTGACTACCACCATCTGGTGAGCTGGCCTCTTAGTGTGGTGCAGACTTTTGATGTGTGTGCCGAAGACTATCTCAGTGGCAAGATGATGGCCATGAGCTTTTAGGATACTAACATTTGGGAATATATTATTAATGGGTATTGTAGTGTAGCGTAGACCCCTTTCTGATTTCTCTTTCTCTATTTACTTATTTACTTTTGTTCCTTCCTTTCCTTTGCCTTTGCTATTTCTATTCCACTTATCCTTTGTCCTTGACGTTTACATTTCCTCGTATGGTTTGTTCATATTTGTCTGAAATACGAAATACATTTACCAGCTAGCTAATACAGTAATGGTCGGGCTTTAGTTGTACAACAGCTGTGGTAACACGTAGAAAACAGGTTCTGCTATGGCATGTGCCTGGATGACAGCACTACGATACACAACTGCTTTTGTTGAGAAGTACAGAGTTGGTATGTTTGTTTCGCTGTACCCGTAGAGATATGTCATCAGTATATGCTTCAGTCCGGCTACAACCTGGTACCGTATCGTACCGGTACTCGTATTTGTGCGGCCCTTACTGCATTAATTAGAGGTGTTGAGGGGATCGGTGATCGGGAAGTGATATTTTAATGCCTGAGACAAGAGGATCATCGCGTATTCTCTGTTAAGCTCCTGCAAGTTAGCGTGGTCTGAAGCAGTATATACAGTACAAGTCTAGCCACAGCATGCAGAAGTTCAGTTGAGGTAGAGAGAGAATGGATGCGTATAATGCTTTTTTATCTAATTACGTACAAACTAGTATTCTCTTTCAGATTCGCTCCCCTTTCAGCATATCATGTATACTAGTAGCTGCTCTACCTGATCGTCTCAAATGAGAATGTGGGACGAGAAAAAAATCCAGTGCTCGAGTGGAGTTCGAAGAAAGCATTAAAAGGGCCAAGTGTTGGAATGGACGACTTCATTTGCATATCCAAAAATATTTGGGTCGCAGTTTGTGGTGAACATATGCACAGACCACTCTGGCGTCATAACCAAGAAACATACAGCATATGCTTCGGGAAGATGTGAATCAAAAAGGTCATTTGCGACTGAAAATCTTTGGTCAAGTCCACATCAGCTCACAGTGCCCATTTCAAGCCCTATCTTACAAGTACAAGTACCTGTCTCTCGGAGCACACAGCTGTGGTATGTTTACAGAGTGGTATCTACAGCTTGATATGACTTCACCAGTCACTCTACGATACGTGTTGCAAACTCATGATCTATTTATTTTTATCGTCGTACTATACTATACTTCATTCTGGGTAACCACATGCCTATGTCAATACTAAGCACTCGTGCTCATACCAGCAAGGCATTCACTTCGCTCATGTCCTTACATAGGGAAGCCCTGTCCTCGTCCTCCCTGCATGCTGGGGGGCATACCTCCCGCCTGAGGGGGAGCGTTCTCCTCGTTCTTGACCGTCTCGTCAACAGACAGCACAAGACACGCAGCCTCAGTAGCCGACTGCAGAGCGTTGATCTTCACAAGAGCAGGCTCCCACACGTACGCCTTCATGTTATCGGTAACACCTCCGGAGTCGTCTCTGAAGTCAACACCAGCCCAGGTATCGCCCTTGGCGTGTCGCATTCGCAGCTGGTTGAGAATATCGGTTCCGTCAAAACCGGCGTTAGCACAGAGTTGTCGGGGCACAACCTCCAGAGCTCGTGCAAAGGCGCCAATGATCAGCTGCTGCTTGCCAGCAACCGTCTTGGCATGGTCTCTGAGGTACTTGGACACCTCCATCTCCAGGGCTCCTCCTCCAGCCACAACCGAAGTGTTGGCGACGGCTCGCTTGACAATCATGATGGCGTCATGCAACGACCGCTCAACCTCGGCAATGAACTGCTCGGCGCCTCCTCGCAGAATGAGAGTGCACGTCTTGGCCTTGGGGCAGCCAGTGAAGATGTTGAATCGCTCTCCTCCAATCTGTCGCTCCTCAAAGGCAGCACAAGTGCCGAGAGCCTCAGACACGTTGGCAGTAGTGGCCTGGATAGAAGCACCCACAGCAAGCACCACTCGGTCCATATCGGGCTGAGCCACTCGTCCAGCACAGAAGATGTTTCTGTCGGCAAAGTACTGAGTGGCCAGATCTCCAATAGGCAGAGTAGACAGCACAATGTCAGCTCCGGACTTGTGAATGTCCTCCAGCTTCTGGTAGATGATTTCCCACTCGGCATCAACAACTCGCTGGTACTCAGACACGTCATCGACTCGAACCTCTGCGTTATCTCGCTCGGCCTTCAGTTCCAGCTCAATGTTGAGACAGGCAATCTTGGGCTCGGTAAACGACTTGGGCTGCTGCTCGAAACCGGCGTAGGCGAAAGTCTTCTTGAACGCCACTCCGTCGACAAACAGAGAGTCCTCAACGCCTCCTCCAGGCACCTTCTTGATACCGATCAGACGCTCATTGAGATCGTTAGGGTCCAGAGACAGCACGGCGTCAACCACCATCTTGGTGAAGAAGCGCGAGTTCTGGTGGATCAGCTTGGAGCTCATGGCTGTGGCGGCACACTTTTCGAGCAGTTCTCGGAACTCGGCCTCGTCGGTTTTCTCCACAGAAACAGCCAGCTCCTTGATCTTGGTCACGGCCATGTCGCAGGCGGTGCTGAGACCTCGGCAGATGACATGGGTGCTCACTCCCTCCTCCACAAAGCTCTTGGCCTCTCTCAGAAGCTCTCCTGCCAGCACGGTGACAGAAGTGGTTCCATCACCCACCTCGGCATCCTGAGCTCGAGACACGTCCACCAGCACTCGAGCAGCAGGGTGCACAACGTCCAGCAGCTTGAGGATCGTAGCTCCGTCGTTGGAAATGGTGGTTTTGCCTCCTTCGCCGACCATGAGGATATCTGATCCCAGAGGTCCAAGCGTCGATTGAAGGGTTTCCTGGATCGCCAGACACGCGTTGATGTTGGAAATGGTCTGGCCTCGGCCCTGGGAGGTGTCGGTGCCCTCCTTGAGCACCACAATCGTCGGGGTCTGTCCTCCAAAGTTCATTGTTGTGTAGTGAGAGATGAGGTGGTGAGTTTGGGAAGAGATTTTGATTAGGGTACGGGTTTGGAAGGGGGCAGAAGAGTGTGGAAGGGGTGGGTAGATGGGGGGTTTTGGGGGGTTTTATTGTACGAAAATGATCAGCCGGGAATTTGGAGCAGAATGAAATATTCGATTTTGTGTTTGGGATGATAATTGAGCGAGATGATGGGGCTGCCCTGGTTCAGTGTCTCTTCATCAAGGGCACCATTTTCACCAAACTTTATTTGAGTGGTGAGAGGTGAGAACACAGAGGAGGCTTCTCGAAGAGTGGCAAACTGAAATTATGTGTGGGAGAGTCTGAGGCGGCAGAAAAAATGTGAGAAAATCGAGGAAATTGGAATATTCGTGATTAAATAAGTTTGACGTTTATTGAATTTTTTGGTATTTTTTGGTATTTTTATTCATTTATTTGCCACTTGTTTATGACGTTCTGCTTAGACCGTGTTCACTGAAGGTTCGCGTGTCGTTATTTTATTGAGATGGTCAGTTCAATTCTCCATTTTTAGCAGGATTATAATTTATCAAACGAGCTCATGTAAAAGGGAGAGGATCAGAGGGAATGGATTATTACTGTGTCAAATTTCCTAAGCTTTCCAGTCAATAAAACATTTGTTAAGATTGTCAAGAAGAGAACCTAACTATAGAGGGATAAATCCAACAAAACCAAAACTCACCGGACAGGCGAAAAATCATCGAATTGAGCAGAGATACAAGTAGCCCTTGATCATATGAGCCTAACCAGAAACTCCTTTTCCCTCTATCACAGCTATACAATCCACACCCGTCACATCAGTCCCCTGTTGCAACACGTGCCTCACTCCCGGGTAACCCATTACCAATCACCTTGATTATGCACGCTGACAAATCTTGGATCAGGCAGGTGGAGAATAACCAAAGAGAAGGAGGAAATTAGGCAGTGGAAATAATGGAAAAGTGGATACCCCTCATGGTTTGTGTTTCAATTGAGGGAAGATGATGTTACACAGCATTATGTAACATAAGGCTAGTGGCCCAGAAGGACGTTTTCAGAGCGCATACGATCTCAATTACGCGATACAGAGACACAAGCAACAATAGAACCCATTTCTACCACATCAAAACGCTCATATCTACTGTATGCCTCCGTTGATTGATTTCAAATAACCTCTCTCTTTATAGGCTTTTTCATATCGCCGTTTTTGAATAGCTTATTAGCGAAACTTAGTTTGGATATATAAGTGGTACCAGTAGCCGCGTTTTGCTGTATCAGCACAAGCCATAGCACCACCACCACACACACAATGGCTCTCACTCTATACACCTTCTCCACTCCCAACGGAATCAAGATCTCCATTGCTCTGGAGCTCTTGAAACTCCAGTACAAGGCCGTCAACATCGATATCACCAAGGGCGAGCAGAAGACTCCCGAGTTCCTCAAGGTGTCTCTGAACGGACGAATTCCTGCTATTACCGACACTGAGGGCCCCGGTTCAACTGAATCCGCCCCCTTTTCTTTGTTTGAGTCCGGTGCTATTCTCCAGTACCTCGCTGAGAAGTACGATACTGACTACAAGATTTCCTACAAGCCTGGAACCCTGGAGCACTACAAGACCAACGAGTGGCTGTTTTTCCAGAATGCCGGTCTGGGACCCATGCAGGGCCAGGCGAACCACTTTGTCAAGTTTGCTCCCGAAAAGGTGCCCTATGGAATCAAGCGATACACCGACGAGACCAAGCGACTGTATGGAGTTCTGGAGGAGCGATTGAAGGAGAACGGAACTGGATTTTTGGTCGGAGATCATATTTCCATTGCCGATATCTCTACTGTGGGATGGGTTCAATGCTCGCACTTCATTGATCTCGATCTCACCGAGTTCCCTGAGGTCAACAAGTGGCTCAACAGACTGCTGGCAGTTGAGGGAGTCAAGAAGGGCTTTGACGTGCCTGTCAAGTGGCCTTTCTTTAAGGAGTAAGCAAACAGCTTAGACACTAGATTATGAATAAATGATACACGAATAAATGAACACCATTGAATGTAGTACTATTCACTCAGTGGCTTCTACACTGCAGTAGACAACACGTGCCAACCTAACTTAGTAAACGACAATGTATAAACTGCTGAACACCCCAAACCACTCTACAACAGCTCAATTGAGTCAATTGAGTCAATTGACCTATACACCTACTCAATTGAGCTCAACAGCTTCAGTTGCTTAATAATCTAATGTCATATCTTCACTTACGTGACTAGTCTACCCCAGAGAAGCCAGGACGTTCTCGGCCTTGGAGACGTTCAGGCCAGTCTTATCGGGCTCCTCGAAGACCTCAACGACCTTACCGTCCATCACGACGGCGGCGTATCGGGCAGATCGCTTGTTGCCAAAGAACTCGGAGGCGTCAAACAGAGTGCCGAAAGCCAGAGAGAACTCGCCGGCCTGGTCGGAGATGAATCGCACGTCGTCAGCGGGAGCCTCCAGAGCCTCGGCCCAAGCGTTGGTCACAAAGGCGTCGTTGACGGCAACAATCCACACGGCCTCAACTCCCTTGGCCTTGAGCTTGGGGAACAGGTTGATGTAGCCGGGCACGTGACCAGCAGTGCAGGCAGGAGAGAAGGCGCCAGGCACACCGACGATGATGTGGGTACCCTTCTTGGTCTCGTCAGCCAGATCGAACTGACAAGAGGGAGTGCCTTCTCGGACAGTCACAGCGGGAATGTCCTGACCCTTCTGAAGAGCGGCAAAAGCGGTGGAAGAGAAGGGTCGGGCGACCGGGGTGGTCATTCGAGCGAGCTGGGGAAGTCGTCTGAGGAACATGGCGATTGTGGTGTTTTTAGTGTGTGGTTGTGAAGAAGAAGAAGAATCTGTGCGAGGAGCAAACCAATAAGATTATGTATGTGCTGCATAAGGTTTTGTGTCGGAGAGATGGAGAAGTAGTTGTTGTGGGTTGGAGGAATGGGGTTGAGAGCAATTGGTCAAGGAAAGATTGTAATGTGATGAGGGAGGCTTGGGGATCACGTGAGTGGTTTTATATTGGCAATACGATCCCGATTAGGTCTGTTTCAACTCGCTCAACATTTTGCAGGCAGATGCCTAACATTACTGCATGAAGTTTATCTATTAACCAGGCGTATAATAAAATACAGTAAAATACAACAAATAAAAATTAAATTAATGACAGAATAGTATCAAACATGATTCGTTAGATTAAGTACATCCTCCGATATACTGCAGACCACTGATGTGCCTGCTCGTTGTACCTTTCACTCCTTAAATATCATCGGGAACAAAACTCGTCTGAGCTCCACTCAACCTATCACTCGCCTTCCTCAGCTCCTCCAGCTTCACACTAGGATCCCACTCATCTGTACTTCCATACTCATCTTCCGACGTTCTTCTCATTCGGATATCATTAACCACCTGTCCTTCCTCCTCTTCATCATCCTCAAACGCAGCAGTGATACCTGGCAGTCCTGTAGGCCGTCTTCCTCTAATGGAAGCAAACGGAGTCACAGGGTAAGCAATACGCTTCTTTCCAGAGGTGTACTCATCGTCATCTTCAGACACATCCTGAAGAGAAAACGACATGCCTTCAACAATATCATCCACGCCTTCATCCACCTCTAGAATATCGTCCTCCACATACTCGTATTCATCCTCCTCCTCATCGTCCAACACTTCAGGAACAAACTCGGCATCTGGAGGAACCACATAATCGTCAAAGACTCGAGTAACAACACGTTTCTTGCTCTCCCAGGGGAAAATAGGAGGCAGAGCAGGCTCGACATGCTTTTTGGGCGCTTTTTGTTGCACAGTCTTGCTCTGTTGTTCATCCCAAACGTTCTTGAAATCACTCTGCTGAAGCTTAACAGCCTCCCCAACACCTCTAGCAGGAGGAGGCATGGTTCGTGCATCCCACCGGTTGATATCAGCACCAATTGTTCGCTTATTAAGCAGAGATCCGGCCAACTCCGAGGGCTTCACGTATGGATACAGCTCATTGTAGGCTCTGTTCCACTGAACATGGTAGTCATTCACAGAAGACGTCATCCAGGGCTTGTTACCCGGACCTAGAAAGTGCACAGCGGACACATCTCCCTTGAACCGGTTGTAGGCAGGTTCATAGCCTGCAGCACCAGATCCTCCTAGTCCAGAACCCACTCCGGAACCTACTCCAGCACCGTTAGCAGGGACATTGAAGGTGAAAGGAGCTCTAACCCAAGTTCCAGAGGCGTCTTCGGACGCAAACGGGTTGATTTCCTGAAAGTACTCGTTCAAAAGTCCCTGATCTCCTCCGTCAAACGACACTCCCTTTTGAGCAAGATCCACCAGATGAACGTACACAGTTTCGTCGGGAACAGTGCAAAAGACACCCGAGTTGAACACATCGGGCCATCCGACGTCGGGGGATGCAACTAGTACGGGCTTGCCGTTGTTGTTAGCCTCAGCTACCTTGAAAAGCACACTGATATCTTTGAGCGGAAAAACATCCGAATCCAGGAACAAGACAGCCTTGTACTGGGTCAAAGACCATACTGCAATCTTGGCAAGGGTAGTACCGAGCTCTGGACGGCCTAGCAAGGTCTGAGCAGCTCTGGACGAGTCATTGTAGGGTAAAATGTCATCAACAAGAACCACAGAAGTCCAATACTTGCCCAGTTCTTGCTTAATGTGGCCAGAAACAGCTTTGGTCACGAGACACAGTCGGTCGCGTGAGCTGTCCAAAGTTTTGAGGCGCTGGCCAAGAACCACAGCTCCTGGTAGATAGTTGTCGGACGACAAAAGAGTCGCATAAGCCATATTGAGGGAAAAGAGGGTCGTGGGTGTGTGTAATTTTTGTGGCACGTGATGGCGGCTCCTTGGTGATCAGTTTAATGGTGATCACGTGTTTTTACGCCGAATATTCGTCAACTGGCGGTGTGGTGTTGCGGTTTGAGCGTTATCTAGACTATCGGCTTTAGCGTGGCTTGTGCAAGTCGATAGGAAATTAGCTGATTAGGGTTAGGGCCAAAGTGATTGACTGGTTGACTTACCAGGGTTAGGCGTGAGAGATATCCTGCTGTTTTTGTCTTGCTCAAAAGGTCGTATGTGGCTACTTGCTGTAGCAATATATATATACCGATTTATCGCTGGAGGGGTGTGTTGTGTAGTGTTTTGATTGCACTGTGCATGTGCATACATTGTGCGGCGTTGGGGCTGACGGTGGATTATTGTGGGATATATAGAGGTGCTAGAAACAAGCCAGTAAGGGCGTTTTGATCACGCCAAGGAGGGGAGTAGAATGAGCTATACTAAGAGTCTATAGACTGCCTATGACCGCTTCGATACTACCCCCTCGACTTTCTCCTCTCTATTAAAGTTGTCTTGCTGAACTAAAACGACAACCTAAAGCAGAGGGTGCAGGACTCTGGGCAATCGTAGTGTCATTTTGGGGTTGTTTTGGATGCAATTTTTGAAATACGGCGCGGTTAAGTCACGTGAAAAGGGTGAGGGTAGCTAATTATGCAATAATATTTGCGATTGATGATACTCTGGGCTTGTCAGATGGTTCCCCGCAAGGGCAAAAATAAGACCATGTTTCCCGCAGAGCTAAAGTGCAAGTACGACTGTACAATGTTTAAAGCCGACGGAAAAATAAGAGATTTCTATAAATCAAAAGAAATACACAGAAAATGCAATTAAATAAACTAAAATGCGGATAAATTTGGCAATAAATTAGAGACCTTCTTGGTGTTATCTTCGACTAGAGTACCCCTTGGTTCTAGTCTATAGATGGGCTCTTATGTTATTCCGGACTAGTGGTTAATCCTGACATTGATGGAACACACGTGCCCAGATCGGGTTATTTTGTGCGTGAAACAGGAAAATAGACAAGCGGAGTGCATTGACGAAAATAAAATGCAAGAAAAATAAATAGACACAACAAATGATGCCACAAAAATTGCCACAATTGCCACAAATGTGAATATTATTACAACTCCTCTTTAATCTCGTATCGCAAACTCAATCAACTCAATCACTCAACAACTTTACGCTGTAGTGAGTATACAATTCCATGTCACACAAGATGTCAAATTTTGTGTCTTATTTTTTATCTCACCTTTTTAAGCCGCTCTCCATACGCATTGGGAAGAGTTATACGAAAAGTACATGAGCGAGGCAGGTCACAAGAATACAATAATAGCAAGCGTTGGGTGAACAATATTGACCAGTCAGCTCAACAAGTTATAGAGAGCACAATATGACATTGTCACGTGACTATAGAGGTTATGTAAGACCCAGTAACCATCTGGAAGGTCATTCCTCTTACGCAACACTTTACCAGCGTATTTCTCTACCTCGGCTCATCTAGGTTCATGCATGGACATGTGGGTGCGACACGATGAGAATAATACGAGCAAAAGAAGTGAGCTGTTTAAAGATGAGCCGAAATAAAAGAGCCGAGAGTCACATGACCATACGCAAATATATCACTCTGGATATTCACTCAGTAACACACTTAATTCTGGAACATGGACTGTTCTTTGTTAGACTTTCATGGTGACAAAAAGAAATCCTCGTATTGGTAAAAAGAAATCACCTTTAAAAAGAAATACTTGAGGTCATCTTTACAAATCACCAGGCACCATTAAAAGACTCTTTCTTGTGACTTTACTGGGTGCCTGGACTACGAGTACATGTGCATGATTACAGGCTGTAACTGCCAAGGTGCCTTTAGATAGTGAATGGCACACCGATGAGTACCTGGTACATACTGTATAGTAAGGCATTAGTATAAACCTCCAAGAGGGCAAACACACTTGAAAGTGGTTTAAGTCAATTGTCTTCTCTATGACTTCAAAAATGATTTCTGTACTGGTATCTGTACTTCCTCCACTCGTCAAGGCCAAGTCTCGACTCAAAACGTCCATTGAGACACCCTGAAGCAAACAATTTAACTAACACCTCCACTGACACGTCTCCGTCCCCTTCCTACACCCAAACCACACAATTCCAATGCTCTACCCATCACACATTTACTTAGATTTACTTTATTACTGCATGCTCCTGCATACCCTTAATACGCGGCAGCACATCTCATAGTGCACACGATATCGTTCCATAACACCCAATAAATTCACTATTAGCTTTTAGCCATCATTATCACCAACCTTTCCATTTACCGCTTGTAGTAACCGCTAGGCACAGGGGGAGCGCCAACAGGCTGACTCACACCATTAGTACCGGGACCAGCAGACCCCGCACTGCCGGGAATGCCAGCAGTGGCAGCAAAGGGATGCTGCTGCTTAGGAGGGCCAGCGGGAGAGATACCTGCGCTCTGGCCACTGCTGGTGTTCTCCTTCAGAGCCAGCAGCTGCTTAGATCGGAAAGCCTCGTAGTGCACGTGGGCGGTGGTCTCGATAAGATCCTGGAGGTGCGAGCAGATCAGAAAGTTTCTGAGGTAGGGGAACTCGCAGTGGGTCTCATCTTCGACGTTGACGACACCCCATCGCGTCTTTCGTCCTCGAACGGTCTTTCCCTTGACAACAACGTTCTTGTCGGAGCCAACAACGGCAAACGGAATGAACTGCTTGATCTGGGCGTTCTGGTACTGCTCGTCCTCGTCGTAGTCGGCAGAGTCCAGAGGGTACAGCTTGAGTCTGTGGTGGGCAAACTCCATCTGGACAGTCTCCTTGAAGGCCTGTCGCTCGGCGAGAGTGAGAGAGTCACTCTTGGCAATCACAGGCACGACGTTGGCGATCTCAGTGAGCTTCTTGAGAACGACGATATCAATGGGCTTGAGGCCATGTCCAGTAGGCTGGATGAAGAACAGCACGCAGTGAACACGGGTATCAGGCAGGTGCTTCTCTCGCTGCGCCGTCAGCTCCTTTCGCAGGTACTGGCTGTGCTGGTCCTTGATGTACTTGGTGATGGGGTCCCAGCATTTTTCGTTGTTGACCTGGTCACCGTAGCCAGGGGTGTCGATGATGTTGAGCTTGAGACGAACGCCATTCTCCTCAACCACGTGGCCAACACACTTGATGTCGGGGGTCTTGGTGATGGGCTCGCTGGCCTCGGTTCTGCCGGAAGAAGAGGCGAGTTGCGACGCAAACAGTGTGTTGATGAGAGTCGTCTTTCCAAGGCCTGATTGACCAACAACCATCAGGTTGAACTGGAAACCTCGCTTGAGAAGCCGTCGCTCGATCTGCTGGGTGATGGAGTCGAACCCGACCTTGCTGCCGGGCGTGATGGTTTCTGTGGACATCATTTTGAGGTGTAGTTGGGGTGTTGAGATGAACAGGTAACTGTGTTTGTGATACGTACAGTATGCGTGTCGCGTTTCCCCTGAACCTTATTTGGAGGTTGTAGTGCCGGTAGGGTAACGGGGCAGAATGTAGGCGGAAATTAGCTGGAAGGGGAAACGGTCATTTTAGCGGGTATTTCGGCCGTAAAATAAAATAAAAAACGGGTCCTAGTGCAATTACGGCACGTGCAAGGTCTGTGCCCTAGCCCTGTAGCTGTCACATGACCCGAAAGTGTGTTTCAGGTGGTGCCTGTGTCTTACATCTGGTTCTGATTGGGGACGTGATACTGGCGATAAATGAGTGCAATTGAAATAAGAGAAATTGAATCGTATTGTTATAACGGTAAATTAGATGTTTCCCAAAATTCAGGAAGTTCCGACTTCATTTCAGTAACTGAACAACCAAAACGATTATATCTCGGTTGGAAGATGCAAAGGATCCAGAAAATACCAACCATAGCACTCTCCTCATCATTAGAATCATTTTGATACCAAAAACGACACTGTTATCACGTATCTCACTGTGTAATATATACTGTTCTCCATTTACACCGACAACATATTGAAACCTTGTTAAAAATGGACGCGGGAGGAAAATATCTCATCTTGACGCTAGAATAATGCCATTGCAAAAATGAACCTTGTCATACTTTCATTGAACATCAAATAATCATCTCCCCAAATATCAGGCATTTTAACCCCATTTCCAGCACTTGGAAGTCTAAAATAGCAAGAACTCACCCAAAATCCATTTTAAGCTGACACAAATACGACCATTGAATTTATCTCATCCCCAGCTCCATTTTGATACCATGTAATAAATTAATATCACGTCTTTACACCCCACATTATTTGATCTGGGTTTCCACCCCACAACCATCACTTGGTGAACCCTAACCCAACTGAAAAATCCTCCCAACCACACATTTGAATCAGCACTCACACCACACACCTCCACAACACAACATGGCTCTACAACTGTCCAAGCCGTTTGTGGCTGCGCTTTCCGGCTACATCCCTGCCGTGAGCATCTCCCTGGCACCAGGCTTCCTCGGAGGTCTTCTTGGAGGCTCTCAGAAGGAGGTTTCCGAGGCCGTTGATCTCGAACAGCACAACGAATGCGATCACGGCATTGTGTACGCTGTGCCCAAGAAGAAGGTGTCGTACGGTCAGAAGCGAAAGCGGTTTCTGGCTGCCACAAAGGCTCTTAAGCCTCTCAGCAACCTCAACAGATGCCCTGCTTGTGGACATGTCAAGCGAATGCACACCATGTGTATGCACTGCTTCTACGAGCTGCGGTCATTTTTCGCCGGAAAGGCCCGTGATGCTGACGCTCTGATTGAGAAGAAGACCCCTCCCACACTTCCTGCTCAGGACGAGGCCTTCATTTACAAGAACAAGGTTGCCCGGCCTCATTACGACAAGCTCAAGGATACCGGATCCTATGTGCTCAAGTACCCTCGATCGCAGGTGTACAAGAAGAAGGAGAAGACTCGGGAGTAGGAAACATTGTATATACATAAGGGGGTGAATTGATGACTGAAGTTACGAAACAAGAGTGCTGTAGGAGAAGAGGGTGTAGATGTGAAACGAACCTGTAGATGGGATGGTAGGAGAGTGTGGGAGAAATACTCGGGTGATTTTGAGCGAGTAGAGGTCTTGGGAAGGTATTGGATCATGGTATTTTTAGAGAGAGCAGTTACATGAGCTGCACCCTGGTAGTTATTTCAATGGCTTAGTAAGAAAAGTTCTGGCAGTGCTAACAGTGTGAAGTAAGACTTCAGCTATCTTGTAGTCGTCAGTATAGTATCTATCTTGTACAAGTAACTGTATAAAATGAAACTGTCTGTAAATTCGAAATGATCTACGAAAATCAAGGGATAAGGCTCTAAGTAACCTACCCTAGTAACGGAGCCCCCCGACTCGGCGAATTTAGAGTTCGGTTAAATATTAAAAATTGGAAATAAATACATAATAAAATTGCCACATCAAAATGGTTAGCATAAGAATTATCCTGGAATTTTTCTCTTTAGGAGTCTTTAGAGATTGTAATTTTACTTAATTTATTTGAATTTATAGCGATATTTTACAAAATTGTAAAACTCTAAATTCGCCGAATGGGGGGGCTCCGTTACTAGGGTACCTTACTTATACAAGAGAACCTCATACTAGTGGAAGTAGTTTAATACTTCAGTTATCACCACACAACACCCAAAACTTCTTTTTTAGTAATAATGAATTCGCACAGCTACTTGAGCCAAAGACCTGTTTTCTGCCTATTTTACTTCATTTTATCCATGATTTTTAAACTCCCCATGCCCCACTTCCATCCCACATCTCTGATAAAGTTCAACCACCACCCAACATCACCAACTCTCAACTGTACATTCGTCAACATCACGCCATGGAAAAAAAGCTGGTGTCCATCCTGGACTCAATCAGCCGTCATTACACGACAGATTACAACCGTCTCGACCCTACCGTTCTTCAAAAATCAGGATTCGACAAATGGTGCCAGAAATACATCGACAAACACCCTACCGACTCTCTGGAGAACATTTTTAGACAGGTGATTTTCGAGCAGATCATGCTCAAGAAAGAAGATGTGCGAGGAAAACAACTGGCCGCACTCCTCGATTGCATTACATACGAAGCTTCAGCCGAAAAGCCGCTTGTTGAACAGACTCTTACTCTAGCCCTGGTGGAAGACATTTTCGATATCCATACAGTGGACTGGTGTCGACACTTTTGGACGGGATATTTGGTATCACGTGAGGAGCAGCTGATGAGTGTGTCACGTGATACAGGGGCTATTACCCGGCTCAGTGGAAGACGAGCACCGGGAACCACGCTGATCCGGCTCGCCAATGCTTTGCTGAAACGAGTGAGTAAGTCACGTGATGCAGTTTTCGCCGGTGAAATTCTCATTTTCCTGTCACGTGCTTTCCCCCTGTCTGAAAGGTCTGGGTTGAACCAGAAAGGTGAATTTAATGTCGAGAATATCACCATCTTTGAAGGATACGAAGGAGCCAAAGAAGATAAAGAGGAGGATGAAGACGAAGATGAAGACGAAGATGAAGATGAAGAGATGGATGGTGGTGGTGATAAGAAGACTCCTGTGAAGGAAGCAACGCCGTTAGACTCTCCTTATGCTTTATTTTGGGGTCTACAGAAGTATCTTGCTGATCCCAATGTTTTGTTGAACTCAAAGGAACCCGAGGTGGAAATGCAAAAGCTGCAGACGTGTCTAAAAGCAACCATCAAGACACTGCGAACACATGACGGATCAGCCGAGGTCGTTTCTGTGCCTGGTTCTAGATGGGCCAAGAGAGAAAACAGAGATGCGCCTCAGACTTCTGCATCACGTGAGCAGTCGACCCCACATCATCATCATTCGTCTCGTACTCTGAATGCCAAGTGGTTGACTAATCCGGATCTGTTTACGCTTCAGTTATCGGATACTAATTTCCGAAGAGCCATTTGGACTCAGTTACTCATTTTTTCCGAGTTTATGCTCTCTCTAACTGAGAAGAACAAGGCTAAAATTGGCGCTACAGCCACAAACAGAAGTGTCCAGTACCCATACACCTTGTCTGCTGCCAATGAGGCGTTTTTCGAAGGTGTTGTTGGTCATTTTGAGTCAACATCTAAGCATAAACCCCCCTACAAGCCCGGATTGAGTCCGGATTTCAACATGATCTTGTCGAGAATCATTCGTCACGTGTTTGAGTTTGATGGCAAGTGGGTTGAGTGGAAACTGGAGAACTGCCCTGCTTATGAGAAACCTGTGATGAAAAGTACAGAGGAGATTGAGGGTGTGGAGGAGCTGCTGGGAAAACTGGGTCATGTGAGACCGCGGTGGAGGTATGAGATGGGCTCTGAGCCGCTGACTAAACTATGGGCCGTTGAAACCGGCTTATCCAAGCTTAGTTATGTGTCTCAGCCTGATCCCCAATCTTACATCGATAAACTAACTGAGCTTGGACAGGTTAAAAAGTTGGATTGGGACTTCTTGGATGATGCTGAGAAGGCTAAATGTGAACAGGATACAGCGGCGGCTGATTGGCTAGGATGGAGAGCAGCAAGAGTCAGTGGTCTTTGGAGTAAGATGGCTGAGGCCACTGTCTTGAACGAGGTGGTTAATGGAGCTTCAACCAAGACAGACACACGTGAAAGTGTCGATATTGAGGAGGAAGTGGAAGTGGAGGCTGTTGAAGATGTGGCAGAAGAAGAAGAGTCTAATAAACGTCCTCTGGAGGAAACAGATGAGAAGGAAGGCACCCCCAGTAAGAAGGCCAAGAAGGACGACGATGACGAAGAGGTCGTGGTTGAGGAGGTGGTGGTTGAAGATACTCCTGAAGTTGAAGAAAAAGAAAAAGAAGCGGCAGAGGTGAAGGAGCCCCTGGAGGTGGTGGAGGAGGTGGAGGAAAAGGAGAAGTAATTTAATTGTATGTATATTAGATATTTGTGTCGGGTTTGACTTTAGGTAGTGAGAATTCAGTAATTAGTTTCTGAAAGCTGGTAGTATATATGGCGAGTAGAGATATAAGATACTGCCAATTATCTTTAACCCGGATCTAACTTTGCCCCTTAAACTTAGGTTTGAAAAACACTGATCTGACTCTTACTTGTACGACACTGCCCTGAAACAACCCCATCCTGTATTTACAGTACCTGGTAGATGAGTATCCCACCAAAACGGCGTATAAATATACATCCAGCATATTCCGCTACCATCAAACCACTCGCGTGAGCACTGTAATTTTCCTCCCATTTTGCTGGTATTACTAATCACCTTTCAGGATCCCCATGCCACATTTTCCAAAATCCGAAAAATCGCCTGGCTAGCTCAATCGGTAGAGCGTGAGACTCTTAATCCTCTGGCCCGTCGATCGTCTGTCTGTTGTGGAAAGCGTAAGGAAGCGCCGCTACCAAATGTAAGAGATTAGCTAGGAAGTGCTAGGCCACGGAAGAGGTGCGGATATCTCAAGGCTGTGGGTTCAAGCCCCACGTCGGGCTAAAGACTGTCAGAGTCTTTTTTTTTTCAATCATTTGTCGTACAATATGAAAAAAACCCAAATCCCAACTAATTTTATTAAAAAGTAAAATGAAACTTGATGGGACTTCATGGATTTAACAGGTATATGCGAAAATATGCCTTTCATATGTGTATTGAACCAGCCTAAACTTGTGAAACCATCTACAGCTTCGTAGGATAACGTAGAAGCTAGTTATAATTTATTTTAATTAATTCATATTTAATTTGATTTTTTTAGAAAAATCAGAAAAATCAAATTAAATACAAATAATTCGGAGCGACAAAAATCAAAAAGATTAGACATTTATGGACTGGGGAGGCTCCCCTACAACAGTTTTTTTGTTGGTTCCGTTCATATCTGATGAGTTATGGCTCCAGTGTTCTCCGTTACTAAACTCAATATATATTACTTTACAGGCAGTCTACAAAGAAGACACTTATACAGTTTTGTTCCTCTCATCTCCCTCTACAATGTCATCTAGTTTATCTTGCTATTAAAAACCTCCCTCGCCTCCTTCAACCCCAATAATGCACTGAGTGATGGCTGGTCTCGGAATTGGAGGTATTTTGCCTTTTTAGAGGCTGAATCAAGAAGAAGAGTCTTCTTGCATTCTGGCGGTTCGAATGATACCAATAACGTCGTGTTCTGATTGATATTAGTGATCAATCCTTTGATTTAAATCAGTGTACACTGATTAACGTAGTGTGACGTTTGTGGGGGCAAACGGGCTTTAAATATGTTTTAAATAGACGTATAAGAGGTGTTTTAACAATGCTGAAGAGTGTAGAGGAGTTGAAGGATACTTTGTGCCGATTTCTGAGAGTTAACGAATTGGAATTCAACGAAACCTCATGGAACTTCAAGGATATAGCTGGTATATGCATAAATGTGCCTTTCATAAGTGTATTAGATCTGTCTCAACTTGTGACATGATCTGCAACTTTGTAGGATAACGTAGAAGCAAGCTATTATTTATTTTAATTAATTCGTATTATTTGGGTTTTTTCAGAAAAATCAGAAAAATCAAATTAAATAAAAATAATTCGGAGCGACAAAAGTCAAAAAGAGTGGATATTTATGGACTGGTTAGACTCTCATACAACAATTTTTTTCTTGATTCAGTTCATATCTGATGAGTATGACGTCTTCAAAACCAGAATTCTCCGTTTTTAAACCTCCTATATCTTACTCTACAGGAATATTATAAGTAAGCCACTTATACACGTTTTTTCCCCTCGTCATCCTCTACAATACCATTAGTTTTATATTGTTCATAATATCTCCATTTGTCACTTTAACCGCAATAATGAATTAAGTGATCGCATGTCTCGGAGTTTGAGATATCTCGTCTATTGAGTCGTTATAACACTTGCAAGTCTCTTTTCACGTTAGAAGTCAACTCATATTTAGTCATTTACGGACTGCCTATGTTGTTTAAATGGATTTTGGAAGTCCACTTGGACAACTAGTTTCTGTCCTAAAAGAGCCCAGCTCTAAAACCATAACAGGAGTAGCTCACAACTGGAATTCAAAGGGAAGTTTATGGAGAGGAGTTGGTTTGGAGTGACAAATTAACGTGCAACTTAGTATGTCGTCATAGAGCAGTTGCCATTGTGTTTGTCAATCCACGACTTGAGATACAACTTTACTAATCTTCAATCAATTCTCAAATAACTAGGAAGTATTCAAAAGGTCTAAGACTTTCACGGACTGTTCATTGATATTGGAGGATTAAAATTGTTTTTGTGTGATTTTTGTAGGATGCATTTAGAGTGAGATACGTTAGCTTTAGTACAAGAGAGACACCACAGTTAACAACACTCTTGTGTATGTGGAAGTTGTCTAAATGGAAATAAATCAGTACCACCTGAATCGTCTTAGGCGGGTGAATCCAATGGTCGACTTTAGAATCCTGTAACATGCATATCCGACGAGATATACTGATTTCAAGTTCAAACGACGACAGCAACAGCAATACTGACGAGAAAGCTCAACAAACACCATATTCGGCATCACACGACCTCAACGAACACCCCCATACCAATATCTCAACACCCCCAAAATTCCTAGTTTGGTTCACCGAAACCTTAAAAAAATCGTGCAGAAACGCAAGTAAACGCAAAATACTTGGCACCATTGGGTTCGTCGGGAAACGAGGATCACTTCTATACCAATTTCTTATTGATTCATTTTTTCAAATCTTTAACCCCTTCCAACATACCCAGAATTAATGGTAGAGATTTGGGCTTTTAAGGTATTGTTTATTTAAGCTATGGGAGCATTGGGAAATATTTTGGTTAAGATTGGCTGTATTTTAGGCGACCAAATTTTTTGAATATTACTTGAAATACACCCAATCTTAACCAAAAAATTCCCCAACGTTCCCATAGCTAAAATAAACAATACCTTAAAATCTCAGGACTCTGCCAGTCTTCCTGCGTATGTTACAAGGGGTTAAAAATTTCTAAAAAATGAAACACAAAGTAATTGATATGGAAGTGATCCCCATTTCCCCACGAACACAATGGTGCCAATTATTTTGTCTTTAATTGGGTTTCTGCACGATTTTTTTAAAGTTTTGGTGACACAAACTAGGAATTTTTGGGGGTGTTCAGATATTGGTATGGGCGTGTTCGTTGAGGTTGTGTGAAGCCAAATATGGTGCTTGTTGTGCCTCCTCGTGAGTATTGCTGTTGCTGTCGTCGTTTGAACTTGTTTGTGTCATATCTCGACGAGTAGACACTTTACGGGTTTCTAGTGTTGATAATTGGATTCGTCTGCCTTCAGCGATTTAGATGGTACTAATTTATTTGTGCTTGGGCGTCTTATACGTACACAAAACTGTTGGTAGATATGGTATCTCTCTTATACTAAAGCCAACATATCTCACTTTAAATGCATGCTATAAAAAAGCTACAACTACATTTTTCATCCTCCAGTATCAATAAATAATACGTAAAAGTCTTAGACCTTTTTTATTCTTCCTGATTATTTGAGAATGGTTTGAAGTTTAGTAAAGTGTTGTCGCAAGTCGTTGGTTGGCAAACACAGTAGTACCTGCTCTATGAGAACATACTGAGTTGTATCTGCATTGGTAACTATAAACCAACTCTTGTTCATAGACTTCACTTTAAATTCCGGCTGTGAGCTACTCCTGTTATGATTCTTTTGAGCTGGGATCTTGTTGGACAGAAACTAGCTGTCCAAGTAGACTTCCAAAATCAATTTAAACACTATAGACATCCTGAAATGGCTAGGTAATTGTAGCCTCTTGGTGCGAGAAAACTCTTCCAAGTGATAGAGGCGCTCAATGGGAGAAAATCTCAAACTCCGAGACATGCGATCACTTAATTCTTTATTGGGGTTGAACGAGCCGAGGGAGATATTCTCAACAAAACAAAACAAATGAGATCCTAGAGGGGGAATAGAAGAGCAAAATCTTTTAAGTGGCCTATTTGTAGGATTCCTGTAGAGTAAGATATATGAGGTTTAGTATCGGAGAATTATGGTTTGGAAAGAGCCATACTCATCAGATATGAACTGAATCAAGAAAAGAACAGTTTTATGAGAGTCTAACTTGTCCATAAATATCTAATCTTTTTGATTTTTGTTGCTCCGAATTATTTTTATTTAATCTGATTTTTCTGATTTTTCTGAAAAATCCAAATAATACGAATTAATTAAAATAAATTATAACTAGCTTCCACGTTATCCTACAAAGTTGTAGATCATATCACACCATAATACCGGCCTCATACACATATTAAAGGCATATTTAGGTATATATCTGTTATATCCATGAAGTCCCATCAAGTTTCGTTGATTTCCAATTCGTAAACTCTCAGAAACCAGCACAAACATCCCCCAACTCCTCTACACTCTTCAGCACTGTTAATCCACCTCTTGTATGTTCATTTAAAGCCCAATTTAAAGCCCATTTTCTCCCACTAACCTCACATTCCGTTAGTCTATTTAGTCTGATTTAAATCAAATCATTGTTCAATAGTATTGATCATAACACGACGCTATTGGTATCATTCGAAACGTCTGGAGTGTAACATTCCAACGGGCAACTCTAGAAGTCTGTAGTATGAGTGCTCGATGAGATATGACGGAATCAAGGTGAAACGACAACAGCAACAGCAATATGAACGAAAACACTCAAAGACCACCATATTCGACATCACACGAGCTCAATGAACACACTGATACCAATATCTCAACTCCCCCCAAAAATCCTAGTTTGGGTCCCCGAAACCTAAAAAAAATCGTGCAGAAACGCAAGTAAACACAAAATAAATGGCAGCATTGTGTTCGTGGGGAAAGGGAGATCATTTTGATGCCAATTACTTTTTGTTTCATTTTTTCAAATCTTTAACCCCTTCCCACATACCCAGGATTAATGGTAGAGAGAATGGGCTTTTAAGGTATTGTTAATTTAAGCTATGGGAGCATTGGGGAATTTTTTGGTTAAGATTGGGTGTATTTCAAGTAATATCCAAAAAAATAGGTAGCCTAAAATACATCCAATCTTAACCAAAATATTCCCCAGTGTTCCCATAGCTTAAATAAACAATACCTTAAAATAGCAATCCTCTACCGTTATCCCTGGGTATGTTAGGAGGAGTTGAAAATGCGGAAAATTTGAACCCCAAAGTAATTGATATAGGAGTGATCGTCGTTTCCCGACAAACACAATGCTGCCATTTATTTTGTGTTTACTTGCGTTTCTGCACGATTTTTTTTAGGTTTTGGGGGTCCTAAACTAGGAATTTTGGACATGTTGAGATATTGGTATGGGAGTGTTCGTGGAGACCGTATGATCCCGAAAATGCTGGTGGCTAAGTGTTTTCGTTCATATTGCTGTTGCTGTCGTCGTTTGAACTTGATTGTGTAATATCTCGCCGGATATGCATTCTACAAGATTGTAGAGTTATTCATTGTAATCGCACGCATTAGACGATTCGAATGATACTAATCTTGTCTTCTTCGAATCAATTATACATATTGAAACTGTGTTCTGCCATAACAGTACCTCTACTGTATTGACCCACTTTATCTTACTCTATATGCGTCATAAACCCATAGCAGCCTGATGGCCAATGATAAAACATTACTATCAATACGTGCACAAGTCATTCGCAATCTTTTACTCAGTCTTCTATGAATATTGTGTAGCGCAGACATTATCCATTGTTTAGGCGCATACTGCATGCATTGATAACTGTGTATGGGTGACGTCTAATTATAGGTAGTCTGCGACCTCATGTCAACGTAAAATTAGCAAACTCCCAAAATACAACCGCTAGTCCGAAGCCCTGTACACTTTCACTCCTGGACTAGGGGTCGCGTCGGCTTGGGTGTGAGCCGTTGCGCATAACGACGTCCTCTGTCAAAATGACAGCACTTATGGCACCAAATGACTCAGTACTGTTTGAGGATACTGTAGCAGTATCAAGATAGAGAATGGATCGTTCAGATTATGCAGGCTACATGTCCTACCTTGACATCGGGTTTGCTACCTTCTTTGGTAGCATTCGTGGGAGAAGCTCGCTAGTAGTCTTTGTTCTTCTGTAACCTCAAGCAGATTGTAGTAATGCAGGCGAGAGGTCATTGATATTTCCCGTAGGCTAGTGCATCATACAGCTGTCCAGAGACAAGTGTTTTCGTGCAGGCGATACATTTGGGGTGTACTGGAAAGGGGAATCGTTGGAGTGTCAAGTCGAATGCCAATACAGATGACTAGCACCAGCTATGGTCATAATACCAGCCAGAAATGTTTACTTACAGGAGCGAAGCAATTGTAAGTTACTTGTTGAAGATTTGTGTGAGGATAATTTGGTGAAACTCCATTTGAAATTCCTGTATTAAAAAGCTCACCTGAAATGCGTACTTGTACTTGTACAAGTATTTGAAATTTCGTTTGGCCGTCTGATATCCCAAAGCACGTCAGCTTCACAATATGTCCTTATGGCTGGATTATGCTGGAAGTGTTCAATTGTATTGGGCACCCTGAATGGTCTCCATATATCAGAGCATCCGAAGATTAAAATTGGCATCTGGTGAAAACCACCACAGGGGAATATTTATCACCGGAAGGTGGTTTCTCCGATAACGAAAGTTGAGCGTCTTTATTTTTATTTAATTTTTCTCAATTTCTAGTTAAATTCCCCATTCTCCCTTCTCACAGCAACTCTCACTCATGCTCTCCACTCAGAGTTTGGGAGTTGGGACACGTAATAAGGTTTGTGAGATGGAGAAGGTGGAAGAGTTGTGAGAGTGAGGCAGTTGGGGATCGTTCAAAGGACACAAAGGTGTTATTTTCTGAGCCAAGAAAAGGTGTCAATTTATTTAGCAAACCATTATCACGTAATAGCCACCTTCAAAATATCTGTAACTCTCCCCCACTACGTTCTACCGCCCTCTCATCCTCCTATCACGTGAAACCAAACGTTAAATCTAATATCCCACTCCTGCCACGTCCACTTTTAACACACGCGATCCAAACTCTGCTTCAACACCACACCTTTGAAAAACCACGGCACAATGTTCAAGTATCTGGTTTCTCTTCTGCTGCTTGTCAGTCAGGTGGCTGCCCTGCATTTCTACCTGGAGGGCGATCAGCAGCGATGTTTCTACGAGGAGCTGCCCAAGGGCACTCTTGTTGTCGGTGAGTATGAGATGATGAGAAGGGCGATTTGACGACATGGGCCATGTGATGGTACGTGGCAAGATCACGTTGGGAATGTTTACAGCAAACGACGCTTGGCGTGTGATGAGATGGTGTGGGGTAAGGTGCACGCGATCATGATCTGACGTGTCGTGACCATCATGACAATGTCAGGCCAGATCACACGTCCAAACTCTGCAGTCGTGTCTGATTGTGACCTTCAGCCATACTAACCTAGGCAAGTACGACGCTTGGGAGTACCAGCCCGAGTCTGGCCAGTGGATCAAGCCCCACAACCTGGCTATTCTCAACACCATTGAGGAGACCTTCGACAACGACCACATGGTGCGATCCCACCGAGGCGAGATGACCGGTGACATCCACTACATCACCGCCGACCATGGCGAGCACAAGATCTGTTTCCGAGCCGCCACCAAGGACCGAGGATGGTTCAAGAACAGCCGAGTCAAGATCACCTTCGACATGAGCTTTGGCGAGGGTTCTCTTCTGGACTCCAAGAACGAGGTCAAGGTGCAGGGTATTGTTGCCCGACTCCAGCAGGTCCGACAGCGAGTGCTGGAGATCCGACGAGAGCAGGTGTACATGCGAGAGCGAGAGATGCAGTTCCGAGACCAGTCCGAGTCCACCAACTCGCGAGTGGTGCGATGGATCATCATCCAGGCCATTGTGCTGGGCGCTACCTGTGCTTGGCAGCTCAACCATCTGCGAGGTTTCTTCACCAAGCAGAAGCTGGTTTAAAATAATAGAGGAAGATGTTTTGAGATGCGTGTAGGTCATTTGATTTTTGTACGTGAATAGGAGCTGTAGTTTTGTAGAACCGGCCCATGCAAGGGTGTGCCTGAGTGAAATCTCTTTGTTTAAGGGACGGCACTTACACTTTCATCTTAATTACAACCTTCGTTCTCCACAACGCTGAGAGTTCGAGATATTGATTTATCAGGTGGATAGAGTTGATGTCGTCTGGAAGCTGGTATATATAGGTCATGTACATCTGGCTGGCTCAGTAACATGCTGCCCTTACTTCTACTAACTGCTCTGGTGGCTGCTGCTCCTGCCAACCCCAAGGTGGTTTCTTTTGCCGTGCAGAAGAACATCACTGCCATCTCAGTTGATGAAGGAGTCTTACCCTACTACTACGCCAATGTTTCGTTGGGAACTCCTCCCCAGGAGTTCACTGTGATTTTCGACACTGGGTCGTCTGATTTGTGGGTGCCTTCTAACATTGCTGTAGGACGGCCTTGTGACGGCTCCTTTTGCCCTCCTAGCCCTGGAGGCTTCAATCCCGCTCTTTCGTCAACTAACAAGATCCTCAACAACGATTACCACGCTAGATACATTGATGGAGGATCTTCTGGAAGTTGGGTCACTGATACTCTTCAAATTGGGCCCATCACTCTGACAGACTTCCAATTTGGAGTTGCAGATCATGTGGTCAACAGTTCCACTGGAATCCTTGGAGTGTCGTTCAGAGAGCAAGAATCAGATGGCGGAACACTCTACCCTAACTTTCCAGTTGCTCTCAAGCAACAGGGCTATATTGACAAGTCTGCCTACTCACTGTTCTTTTCAGGCCCTAACTCTACCGAGGGTACCTTCTTAGTAGGAGGTCTAGACACTGCCAAGTACAATGGAGACCTGCAATGGCACAAAATTCCAGCTGGAAGTGCCGGAGCTTCTGTGCAAGTCAACAGTCTGACCATTGCAGGACAGGATATTCCTGTCAACTCACAGTTTGCTCTGGACTCGGGCTCTGTATTCACCTACTTTCCAGCCGACATTTTTACGGCTATTTCTAAGCAGGTCAAACTTGGAGCGTTCAACTCGTCCCTCGGAGTCAACTACATTGATTGCGACAGTAAAGCAACTGTTGAAGTGAACTTTCCCACTGGCAAAGTCGTCATGGCTGCAGAGTCTCTTGTCAACCCTCTTTATCCAATTACAGGAGACCCTTCAGACACCGGCTGTTACTTTGGAATTACCAATACAGTCCAGTCGAATGGCTTTCCTATACTTGGAGATACTTTTCTTAGAAACGCCTACGTGGCTTTCGATTTGGAAGACTACCAGGTCGGCGTTGCCCAGGCAGTTTATACGGATAAAAGTGATCTTCAGCCATTTCCAGCGAAGCCTGCAAGTACGTCTAACTAACATTTGTCTAATGTAGTTGACATTCTGATAAACACTTGATCTGCCCATTCTTTCTAACTAAACACAGTTTAGACATTTAAACACCGTTCAAGTTTTTTATACAATATTCAATTACTGTCCTACTAGCTACCCCTATCGTGCTTCTTGTATACTTGTATCTTCACTCAACTTCTTTGATCTCTTCACCCACAAACTTTAACCCGCGATAAAGACAAAGCTAAAGCAAAAAATATCAAATCGAGAGCACCATTCAGACGGCAGATTCCGCACCTCAAAAACGATACGAAAGTGCTTTTCCAACTTGGCACAACACACACAACACACATGACATCACAGCACCCTCTAGACAACCCAGAATACAGCCGATATGGACGCCAGATGCTGGTGCCAGAGTTTGGTATAGCTGGACAGCTGGATATCCGTTCCAAGCGCGTTCTAGTGGTAGGAGCAGGTGGGTTGGGCTCGCCAGCTATCCAGTACCTTGCTGGTGCGGGTGTGGGCCACATTACAATCATTGACGACGATACAGTGGAAATGTCCAATTTGCATAGACAGACGATCCATGCTGGAAGCGTTGACAAGCCCAAGGCTGAAAGTGCAGCTGATTTCGTACATAAACTGAACCCTCTCGTGTCCGTGACACCCATCGTTGCACGTTTGAGTCCAGAAAACTCGTTTGAGACGTTCAAAGGTCACGATCTGGTGTTGGACTGTACCGATGGACCTGCAGTTCGGTACCTGATCAACGACACTGCTGTGCTATCTGGCATCCCGGTCGTGTCTGCATCGGCTCTCAAAACAGAAGGTCAGCTAAGCATATACAATTACAACGGAGGGCCTTGTTACAGATGCCTGTTTCCTATTCCTCCTCCAGCGGATGCAGTACAAACGTGCGGAGATGGAGGCATTCTGGGTCCTGTGGTGGGCATGATGGGTATGAGCCAGGCTATGGAAGCTATCAAATTGTTGACTGGAGTGTATAAGCAAGAGTTTACGCCGTTTCTCATGCTTTACTCAGCCTACAACTTTCCCCCCTGGAAGTGTGTCAAGGTGAGAAAGCGACAAAAAGCGTGTGCTGTGTGTGGAGACGAGCCAAGTATCACTAAGGAGCTTGTCGAGAGCGGAAAAATCGATTACGATGAGTTCTGCGGTTCTCCCAGCCAGGTTAGACTTGATGAGAAGCACAGAATCACTGCCAAGGAGTACTCTGAACTGATGAAACAAGACCATATTCTCTTGGACGTTCGAGAAAAGTCTCAATTCGACATCATTGCTCTTCCCAGCTCTACAAACATCCCCTGGAGTGAGCTGAAGCACAAAAGCGAGGTGGATTTTGGCTCTAAACCCGTATATGTGGTTTGTCGGTATGGAAACGATTCTCAGAACGCCGTAGACAAACTCAAGAACCTCGGTGTACCCTCTAAAGACATCAAAGGTGGTCTTTTCGCATGGACCCAGCAGGTCCAACCAGACTTTCCTATTTATTAGACACAATAATAGAATACAATAAAATTACAAAGACTAGACTCTAAACTACACAATCAACTCTCACCAGACCAGATGTCAGGCCAGCAGCATACCATCCGCCAGCAGCAGCGTTGTTGTTCCACTGCACAGACGTGACGGTCACGTTTTCAGGGAACGTGACTCTGTTCTTGGAGTTGGTGGCCTTGACAAACCCGTCAGAACGCAAACCGTCAAAAAGTCGGTACTTGTTCTCCTTCTTGGAGTACTCGAAGCGCCAAAGGATGGTAAAGGCGTACGAATGGGTGTATCTAGCACCCACCATGACTCTTCGTACACAGTTACCCATAGCCACCGTTCCGTCTGAGCCTCCAGAAATGACAAACGGATGGTTGATGGAGGTTCCTACACTCATGGCGTGAGTCTGGTGACGCGTCACCGACGTCAGCGACTTGTACAAGTTGAGCTGACGCGTGGGCAGAACACGCACCGTTTCCGAGTCTTCCAAACACGTAAACGAGGAAATGTGACTCTGGTAAGCAACGGCAGGAGTATAGTCAATGACTCGCAGGTTAATGGCTCGCGTGTGACGCGCGTCAGTCACATCAGTGAGCTTACAGAAACCGTCAGGAGACGAGGTGAAGACCAGCTCGGAGTTGACAGGGTAACCACAGGCGACAGAAGCCACATATGTCGAGTGCAGAGGCAAAAAGTACGACGGTATCAGCGCCGTTTCGTCGTCTGTGTCTGCGATATCGTACTCGGCAATCTTTCCGTCCGTGTAGCCTACCACAATAGCCGTAGGACCTCTCCAACAAAGGCAGGTGGCCTTGGAGTTGGCCTGGATGTAAGTTCTGTAGGGTCCAGCAAGCTTGACATGCACGTGGGCGTCGGTGTTGTTGTAGGGCACCTCAAACACACGCACAGAGCCGTCTTGAAACACAGACGCCAGAATGCCCACACTGTCTCTAGTGTCGTCCTGGTTTCTAGGCTGCCATGCCATCTCGGAAGCAAAACCAAAATCAAACGTAAACGTCTGGGACAAAACGGGCTGAGGCGAGAATTTCCATATTTGGATAGTTCCAGGGCCTGCGTTGCATGCAAACGCCTTGAATGTGGGATCTGTCGACTCTGGCAGGCCCGTAGAGGGGTCTGATAGAGAACTGTTAAGAGTAGCCACAGCGAGATACTGAGCCTCAGTATGACCATAGGCCCACGCCACTGACGAAACAGGCGCTCCAGCATTGATTACCGAAGCTGGGTTAGGTGCGTCCTGATCGCCTCCACTGGGTTTCCAAGGAGCACACGTTTTGGGTGCCAGAACCGTTTCTTCGCCGTTGGAGTTGAGCAGTGTCATGGAAGGGCCCAGAGATGTCAAGTCCACTTCATCAGTAGTCTCAAACTGCTCATCCACGCTGACTTTGAGGTCTGGAGGGGTTTCAAACACAACGTTAGGAGTCATAATCTCCTTGTCCCACGCATAAGTCACGTTACCCCAGGTCTGACGAATATCGTTACCCTTGACACGTGACGGCTCATCAAAGCCGTAAAACAGGTTGAACCGGTCCTTGAGAGCTACCTTTCGGTCTTCCTTTCGGTCTTCTCCAGACTCCTTGCTTGCCGAAGCAGCTTTAGGCGTCTTTTTCACGGGCATTTTTTTGGGCGTGTTTTTGACAGCAGGTCGCGCCGTCTTGGCCTTGGCCTTGGTCTTGGTAGGCACGTAGTCCACCTCCATGTCGTCTTCACCCTCGAAATTTCCGTTTTCTTCCTCGGCCTTCACATCGTTCGTGTCCACGTCCATCTCGTCGTCCTCCACCGGCTGCTCAATGCCCGGGTTGAAGTCCGAGTCGGAGTCGTCACCGGCAAATTCATCGCCCTCCATGACGTAGGAGGGTCGGGGTCGCCTTGGTCGTGTCATTTGGTTGTGATGGTCGCGTTCTCGAGATGTTCAGCTTTTTCAAAGTGTATTGCATATCTCGCATAAACCTTGTTTTGAGACGTGAGTGTAGAGGTGAAAGCAGTGGATGGTGAGAGACGGTAGGGTGGTGTTTACTGATGGGGATTTTATTGAATTACTTGGTGGAGAGTGGATACTGGTTTGAGCTCGTTTTCAGCTCATTTTGAGGTTTTATAGCTGGTGTTTCAGTTAGCTTGTGAGGTTGGAGATACCAGGAACCAGACCAAAACAGTCCCAATGCAGACCAAAAGGTGACCAAGAAAGGGTCCAGAAATGAAAACTGTATTCTAACAAGTTGATTGAAGAATTAAAATAACCAAAACACCAGCAAGAATGCCACCAAGTCTGAGCACTTATATACCGTAAAACCTTTGGAGAACTACACTGTGGCCCATTATTGAAGCGATTTTGGACAGGTTTGTCACTGCCAATACACTCTTACTCAGCAAGACTCTCCGCCTGTTTCTACCCAGCAAACAGCAGCTGTATATGGTACAGTGACTGGATATATCTGGGTACAGGTCATACTATCTATCACATCATAAAGACCCCCTGTCTCATTCAATCGTTGTTGATCATCTTAACTATATACATTATCGTCGTCGGTACTTGACAAACTCGTCCTTCTTGGAGTCCTGCAGAGCCTGGAATCGCTTGGTGGGGTTCTCAGACATCTCCTCGAAGAAGTTTCGGGGAGTGTTCACAGGCATCTCCTGGGTACCCACAATGGGCAGGTCACCCTTCTTGATGACCTCCCATCGGCCTGGCAGACGTCGGGACGCTCGCTTGAAAGCCTCCTTGACAACCTGCTCGTGCATCTGTCCTCCAACCTCAAACACCACCTTTCCGACAGGCCATCGGGTGGCCATGTTCTCGATATCTCCCTTACCCTTACCCATTCGGATATTGACACCCTTTCGGGTAATAGGGGTGGACAGCAGGAACCGTCGGTACAGCTTGGACTGAGGAGCAGCCTTTCGAATCAGCTGGGTAACAGCTCCGTCAGCAGCCTTGAGCTGCTTGTCGAAAAGACGCACACCCTCGCCAATGAGACGCAGACCCCACTGGCCAAACTCCACGGTAGATCCTCGGGTGGATCCTCCGGTTCGCACGGTGATTCGGCCTCGCTGGGCCTTTCGCAGGTTCTTGAATCGAGGAGCATACTCGTGCTTGTGTCGAATGGAGCCCAGAGTGGGAATCACAAAGGGAGAGACGACAGTAGGGCGGGTAGCTAGGTTAGTATATCGTAAGTTGAAGCTCATGTGGTGTTGTCTTGTCTTGGTCGTTCGTGATCCGTTGGTAGCTTTTCCAGGTGTCGTAAAATTGCCGTGATTTTTCGGTAGATCGGCAAAGTGGCGTCGTAGAATCCTCCCAGGCCTTTCCGCTTTCTGTTTTCAGCCTTACTCACCCCGTAGTCCGTTTACCAGTCGAGCCAGCATTTTGGTGGTTGTGAAAAAATTAGCTCGTGTATTTGTTCAAGTGGTGATGAGTAAGCGCACCCGAAAGCTTAAAAAGACTGAGCAACTGCAACATGTAACAGAATGCCCTTTGTTTAGTTGGGAGTTAAGTAACTAGTTCATCAGCAGAAATACCCACCTTGAAGGTGTAGTAATGGGATTAAAAAGTAAACACTGTCATTACAATACATCTTAAAAGCTATACTAACACATGGATATACTTGTTTCTTTCAGTCCACCTCATTTCACCTCTCAAACTTCCGGGTAACCTCCCACCTGCACGTCCCGGGTAACACTCCCAAATCTCAGTACGTCACGTGACGCGGCTCGAAAATTAATCCCAACTCTACTTGAGCAGCATAGTATAGTCCAACCCCACAGCACAGACGTCCAGAATGGCCAAGTTCGACATTAAAGAGACCTACCTGCGCTTTCTGCAGGATGACCCCGACATCACCATGCCCGTTGCGGCCATTGAGGCTCTAGTTCAGCTTCTCAGCGAGACCGAAACCAGCACATCGGCTGAATTGATTCAGACTCTCAAGGAGGCCAGCACGGAGCTCAAGACTTCGGTTGACAACTCAATGTCACTTTCTGCCGGTTGCGATCTGTTCATGCGGTTTGTGCTCCGAAATATCAGAGAATACGGCGACTGGGAGGCATGCAAGGGCCATTTGGTGAAGAACGGACGACTATTTGCTGAGCGAAGTAAGGCCGCCAGAAAGACAATTTCCGAAAAGGGTCTTGCTTTTGTGCGAGATGACGATGTTCTGCTTGTGCATTCCTTCTCCCGAACCGTTCTTGCGCTTCTGGAGCATGCTGCCAAGAATTTGGTGCGTTTCCGAGTGTTTGTTACAGAGGCTGCCCCCAGTGACCAGGGACGAAGAATGGCCAAGGCATTGAGAGAGAGAGGCATTCCCGTGAGTCTAATTGTGGACAATGCCGTGGGATCTGTGATTGACGAGTGTTCCAAGGTATTTTGTGGAGCTGAGGGTGTGGCTGAGTCTGGAGGAGTCATCAACCACGTGGGATCTTACCAGATTGCCGTGTTGGCGAAAAACGCAAATAAGCCCTTCTACGTGGTTACCGAGAGCCACAAGTTTGTGCGAATCTTTCCCCTGGCTCAGGCTGATCTGCCAGACACCAAAAAGATGTTCAACTTCACGGTGGACGAGCCTGAGGAGGAGGACGCAGACAAGGGTCTGTCGCCGGTCGTGGACTTTACGCCCCACGATTACATTACTGCACTAATCACAGACCTCGGAGTGTTGACCCCAAGTGGCGTCTCCGAGGAGCTGATTAAAATGTGGTACGAGTAGGTAGATAGTATATAGATAAGAGGTTGGGTATGATTGAATGATGTACGTAGAATGGTGCTGTACTGATAATGTGCTCGTAGCTACGATGGTAATGGGGTATAATTTATTCTAATGTCCTTCGGACGGACCACTCTAAATGATCTACTTATCATCCTCGTCGTTGGAAATTCCCACGGACTTGGCCTCCTTCTCTTTCTGCGCCTCCTCTTCCTCTTCAATCTGCTCAGTGAACTTCTTAACTCGCTTGTTCCACCAGTCTCCACTCTTGCCCAGGTGGTCCAGAGAGCTTTCTGCCTTGTCTTCCTCCTCTTCAGGTTGCACCAGCTTGATGGCAAACGATCGGAACGAGTCCTTGACAGTGTATTTGCCTCCCTCAACAAGATCCTTGGCCACCAGCTCTCTGGTTCGACCAAGAGACTCAATAGCAGACACTCGATCGGCCGTTTCTTCCAGGAAGTCGTCAAATCCAGGCATATCTGCAATCTCATGGAAAGCCTGCATCATGGGCACCGAGTCGGCTCGTACTCGTGACAAAGAGTCAATAGTAAAAATGTTGAGGTTGTCGTACACCTGAATGTAGTCTGGACGGGTCATAACCTGTCTTGCTCTCCAAAGAGGCAGTTCAGGTAGTTTATGATCGCACAAATGCAGGTTGTTGTAGTATGAAATATCCTGCAGTCGGCGTCGGTCCATTTCAACAAGTTCTCGCATCAGAAACATGGCAGAAGTAGAGAACTTTCCGCTCTCCATCACATCATCATCCATATCTTCTCCGAGAAGACCACACTGGTTGAGGAACCAAGTCTTTTCACGATCAATCAGCTCCTGGCACGCCTTGAGAATGTTCTTGTGACCAGCAACATGGGCCAGATGCTGAGGACGGCCTCCGACCAGATCGTAGACTCGACTAGCGGTTTCCACATCGCAGGGAACACCTCTAGCTCTGAATCTAGCAAGCTGGAAAGCCTGAATGGACTGAACTCGGTCCAGATCCTTGATAGTGACAACTTCCAGACGGGTTCCCAGTTTCTTAAGACGCTCGTACAGCCAGTAATCGTCCGAGTTGAAGATGATTGTCACCAGCCCAGCTCCAGAAAGTGCTTCTGCCTTCTGCTGCAGCAGCTCAACCAGGTTGTTTCCGTCAGCATCGTCTCGAATCAAATGGGCGTTGTTGATAACCATAACCAGAGGTCGTCCAGTCTTACGCACCTTGTCCACAGCCACTTCTTCGAGCTTGTTGAAGGCTCGTTCAATGTCCAGCAAAGCAGTAGTGTCTCGAGGTCCTCGGATAGAAAAGAGCGATCCAATGTAGTCTTCATGGAACTCAAAGTCGAGAGCCTTACCCAGTCGAATACGGAAGATTTCGGGGTCAGCATGGGCATCGAGAATAGTACAACACGATCCAGCGCATTTTCGCATCGCTTCCAGAATCATACTGGTCTTTCCGGTTCCCTTTTCGCCAATCAAGAGGTAGTATCGTCCGCTGATTCTTCCAGCAATGATATCATCCAGCAGTTTCTGGTGGCTTCTCTCCACCCAACCCTCCATTTCACTTGTTCGTCGGTGCATTGTCAGCTCAAAGGCAGGATCTCCGTCGTCAAAAGCGTTGTCCATCTTCTTGACCACATGTCGTTTATAGTAATAGTGGTACGCGACACCCGCCACGCCCAAAATGGCGATACTAGCAAACGTGATGCCTGCAGACTCGGCCATTTTCGTAAACACCTCTTTGGCACGTTCCCATCCCGATCGCTTCTTTTTGTCGTCTTCACCATCTCCAATCTCGGGAAACTGGAGCACTTGGCTAACTCTGGAGCTGTGGAAGGCTCGGATCGAGGAGTGGTTGCTGGAGCTCAGGATAGGTGCTCTGTAGCACGTAAGCCTCGGAGCTCTAGCCACGTGGCGACTCAGGGCACGGGAGAACATGGGGTTCTTTTTTCGAGTCGATTCAGATCACAGACGTCGAGAGACGGCTTTTTCAGTCTGAAACTTGTCGGGGAGAGTTGCGTTCCGCAATGCGTCACACATGCACTTCAGCCGTGGCAGCAAGAGGCAGTGCACGTCAGTGGGTCCTGTGAGAGTGTTGGGGAGTTATGGAGGTGGATTAAGTGGATATATGGAAAATTCGAGGGCTGAAGAAGTGGATGGAGATTTCCGATTTTTGAAATGGACCCTTGTTCTGTATTTTGGCCGGTTCTCCGTAACGCCCTTGTTTCGTGTTTATTAGCCTAATGTGAGGTTATTTCAAGAGTGAAGGTGTAAAGTGAAATTTCGAGTGTGAATTGGACCATATAAAATAGATAGAAAAATACAATACACGAAATACAGTGCCTTCATAACCTGAGTTTCTGGTATAAGTGATCCAGTTTGATTACAGGTTGATATTATTTGGGATTATTATTTCACAATTGTTCAACAACCTACTTTGCTTTCACCCCATTCCATCTCAGTAATTTGTTAACTATTTACAGTAGGTCTACAACTTGACACCGATGTGCACGGCCGCAACGCCAAAGGTCAGGTTCTTGTAGCCCTCGCCAGCGAGCGTGAATCCAGCGTCCTGGATCATCTGCGCAAACTTCTCCTGGGTGGGGAATCGCACAATCGACTCAACCAGGTACTGGTACGAGTCTCGGTCTCCAGCCACAATCTGGCCCATCATGGGGATCACGTTGAATGAGTACTGGGTGTACACCTGGTCCAGCAGAAAGTTGTCCACCTTGGAGAACTCGAGACACGCAAACACTCCTCCGGGCTTGAGAACTCGGTGAGCAGTCTCCAGAGCCTTGGGGATGTTGGTGAAATTTCGAATGCCAAAAGCCACTGTGTACAGGTCCTGCGACTCGTCGGGGATCTGGTCAAGAGTCTCGGCGTTCTGCACGAGGAACTTGATTCGAGGATCGTTGGCGTACTCGGGGTGTGCAGCAGCTCGCTTCTCTCCTTCGGCCAACATGTTGGGGTTGATGTCCACCACGGTCATGTTGGAGGACACGTCACCGTGTCGTCGCTTGGCGTTGTCGAGAATTCGGAACGCAATGTCGCCAGAGCCTCCAGCCACGTCCAGAAACGACAGCTGCTCGGATGATCCGGCTCGTCGGCCAGGGTTGAGAGTGTTGACAAACTCGTCCTTCCACAGTCGGTGGATACCGAAGGACATGACGTCGTTCATGATGTCGTACTTGGAGGCGACGGACGAGAAAACCTGGCCCACCAGCGACTCCTTATCGTCCTTATCGACCGTCTTGAAGCCAAAGTGGGTGGACTGTTTGTTGAGCACCGATCCGGCGGAGGAAAAGGCTCGCACGTTATGCAATTGCGATTTGCCGGCGGTCAGGCCGCGGGTGAGGCGCTGGGCAGCTCCGAGTCGGTTCATTGTGGCGTGTTACGAGCTTGGGGCGGATTTCCAGGTGGTAAAAAATTTGGGTTCTTTTCATGTATGATATAATGCGCGAGTTGCGGTCGGCTTAGTCAGGTGGGAGAGCCGAGGCAGGCACCACGAACGGCGCGAACTGCGTGAAGCGGTGTGTGAAAAGAGAAGGACAGAAAAATTGATTCATTATGTATACTGCTGTTTGGTTGTATTGTACGTATTTTCTTGTTGTGTTTAATATTACGCTCGTCACGAAGATCGTGTGTTTTCAAGGTTGGAGTTTGCTCAGGTGTACGCACGAGAAAATGGGGCTGATGAGACACACGTGTAAGAATTTGGGGCAAGTCTTTTATTTTGGAAAAAACAGTGTGTAATGTGACTAGTCTACTTACTTGATATGTCAATTGCGTTTGTTGCTGGTCTACCTGATTCAGTCACGTTTTTTGTTCGCGTTCTCCCAACTAGCCAAGCCAACTATTAGACTAAGTACTACACTATTTACTCCTGTCTTAAACGTGTTTAATCAATTATATACATTACTGCAACTTACTCTTGGCCGCAGCGTTCTCCTTCTCCTCCTTCTGCCGTCGCTCCTCACTGAGTCGGTGCATCTCTGCCTCCTGCTCCTTGGTCAATGGCTCATACTCGCTCCAGGGGTCGATGAAAGTCGAGTGGCCCACGGCAAAGTCTCGGTCACTGGTCTTCTCAAAGAGGTACAGCTGTGCACGCACGTACGCAACAACACGCTTGACATGCTCGACGTCCACGTTGGGGTCTCCGTCAAACAGGTTTCTCCACAGAGCAGCAGCCAGCACGGCGTCGCCCTTAACCAGACCCTCGTCGTAACTGAGCATGGCTCCTCGCAGCTGCAGGTTGAAGTCCTTCATGTAATTTTGGATGATTCGGTTGCTGAGAATTCGAATCTCTGTGCTCAGACGCTTCTCAATGTCGACAAACATGGCGTCCACCAGCAGCTGCTGGTACTCCTGGGCCACGGCCGGAGGAAGAGCTCGCATACGCACAAACAGCATCCACTCGTGAAGAACAACGACTTGGAACCACCGTGCAAACGTCATGGGCATGCCAAGCTCCTCGTACCAGAATCTGGCAGTTTCAGACAGCACCGGCGGCTTGACGGGCTTGATGGGCGCTCTTCGATCCTTCTTGTTTTCGTCTTTAGAGAGAGGGTCTCCGAGATCCACAAGAGCCTGGGCCTTGCACAGGTTGTAGTAGTAGCCTCCAGCGACAGGAGCAGCTCGGAACTTGTCCATGTTGATGTTGAACAGAGAGACAATGCCCTCTCCGACCTTCTGCTTCCACGTGTTTTTGGGTGCGGGAGACGCATCCTCGGTGAAATACGGCAAAGAAGACTTGTCCTTCTTGCTGTAGCTGCGCACGGCCAGCGGTCTAGCAACGCCAACCCGGACTGCTTGTCGAAAGGCAGGTCTCAGCATTTTGATGGTGGTTAGGTCCGATGGTGAGAATTTCAAAATTAAGTTTGCTGGCACACCGAGTCAATATGCAGCAAATGGGAGAGGTTTGGGTGGTGCATGAGGGCATTATGTAAGCAGTGGATTTGACGAGAAATGAGAGAGTACAAGTACCAGTAGGAGCAATGGAGGTGCTGATTGTGATTACTAAGCGTATCTTTTAAAATAAGGTTTTGAAAAAATGTGTGCCCACTGATTGGTCTGTTTGTCAGGATGTTGTAATACGTGCTATGCGAGTCACGTGAGTATATAAACAAGCTTTAGTTGTTAATATGATGACATTGATCCCATTATATCACTTAGACACTCTCCCAACTACTCCTTCATCTTCATCTACTCACCAAGCCCTTCCTTAGATTCACCGGCACGTGACTAAACCTTACAATGTTACACCATCTAAACCTTATTTCGAGGGACTGGAAATGGACTGGCTATTTCCTTAGTGGGTGCTATTATAGCCAATGTTCCTGTTTATAGACAGTGCTAGGTCCATTGTCTTACTTCTGGCGTTTATTTTTGGACTCGGTTGCAGGCAGCTACAGGTGGGATCAACCTGAAAACCCCCCTTGATGATATATTATTCCATTCCATATTATTCAAAATGGGCTAAGATAAGGATGCTTGTTATTCTGAGACGTCTTAAAAATATATCCTCAGTCAAGTCAGTGCGACACATGATTTCTCTCAGAGGCCATCTGCTTACAGCCGCACCTCTTGCTGTCAATCAAACCTTCTCTTTTATCTGCATATCACGACTTTGGCGCCGTAATGGCTTGCCAGCTGATTCATCAGATGCTCTCCCACATGCGTATATTTTGTATCCTTATGTTCATCCACCTCTTATTCTCGCCCTTCTGTACCATGCCCAGAATACAGCCCCGCCGCGCCATCCGTAAGCTTAGAAAGGAAACAACCACGACCGCAGAGGTGCTCGCTACTGTCGTTCCGGCTGTGGTTCCAGCACCTATAGGGGATATATCTGCGTCTGTTCAGCCTCTTACTGCCGCCCAAATCTCCTTCTTCCAGACTGCGTCACAAAGAGTCTCTTTGGGAGAACTGGGAAACCTGAGCCATCTCATCTCTGCAACAAGCGCACCACCACCGCCACAACCAGAGCCCAAAGTAACCTCTGAGACAACCAGCGCTTCATCCTTTTATGTGACTCCCGAGTCATCTACACAGGACACTGCTCCCGCAGATAGCCCTACAAGTACTGGTACTAGCAGAGACTTGCAGCCCACAACATACTTCATGCAGTTACACAACACAGTGCCGTGTTTCGACAAGGAAGAAATCCCTGCTGCGTTCCAAAACAAAAGATGGGAGGCCAGAGACCCACCTAAGATTGAGTCTGGGAACCGCCCCGAGCCACTGCGCCCCAAAAAGTCGTTGTTCACGAAACCGACACGGCCCCGGCTCAGGTTGTGTAAAAACCGCCCCGACTGCACCCATCATTACTGCTACTACCGAGTGTTGCACGAGGAGGAGCCTACAGGTATCAGCTGAAAACCGGTGACATATCCCCCATATTTATACTTGTAATCAAATGCATTTAATTACACTCGGAGTTTCGTGATAAGCCAAATAGGGTTTGGTCTATATTAGGCTTTTGGTCGCCTTGCATAATCGCTCCGCGTGATGGAAGCACCTTTGAGGGGGGGATAACCAGAGAGGCACTTTCCCCCCTTGCACCTGCGCTTGTTGGTAGGCAAAGCGCAAAGTCTTTCGTCTTTAGAAAATCATAAATGTGCCCCCACACCCTCCACTTTCCCTCGTCCCCAAGTGGAAAGCCATGTCTAAACCTGCCAGTCTGGGGTGGCAAAAGAACTGACGCTAAAGCTTAACTCTCACCACGTGAACAGGTCCCTAGAGCCACAAAGGACTGATAACCTCAGTTTATTTTAAAAGATATCTTAACATCTGTGAGCTTCCGACCCTCTGGTATTTGTACCGCTTCCGCCGCCACCCCAGCCCCTCTGCAAAGCGACCAGTCAACTAACTCGCACAAACACACAGCCCTAAGCCCGACTTATCAAGCCTCACTTCGCTCTCTCTCCCACAAACACCTTTTCTGTCCTACCATCTCAAAATGGCAGAGAAAAAAGATAAACAAGTGGAAACGGGCCCCACCCCCATGGACAACTCGGACACGGACTTTGACGTGCTGTCTATCTCGTCCCGCTGCGTCTCCAGCGACGATAATGACCTAAAAGGTAGCTGGTGTGGCGTTGGTCAGCTGGACGACGACACTGACGACCCCGAAAGCATCACTTTTATGAGCCATGAAGGCGTTGAGACAGGCTCGTCGCCCCCACGGTCACCCCAGTCCCTCAAAATGCCTACTCTGGCCTTTTCCATCGACTCGCTCAGTGAGTCCACCCCCACTCCAAGCAAGTACTTCTTCAAGGATGACCTCAAGCTCGAATGGGACTTTGTGGTTCCCAAAACCACCCGAAACGCCCCTCGCTACAGAGACGCACACAACCTGCCACCTCTGGGGGCCCCTGTCGACCGAGTCTGTCTGCTGAACCTTTGTGGTACCCCAGCCTCTGCGGTACAAAAGTTCTTTGTGCACTACTACGGATTCAAGACTGAGGTCGAGATGATCAACTTGGCCAACATTGATAAACTGGAGTTTCACCCGGCCACTTCCTACGTCGGCTTCATCTCATTGTCTACCGAAGAGTCGATTTCTTCTGCGCTGCTCAAAATCGATGCTGCTCTCAATGCTAGGGCCAGAGGCATTTATGTTACTTGTTGGGCGCCTTCGAAACTGAGTACCACCAGTCTGCTCAATACCTCCGTGGTAGCAGCCCTCAAACCACTACAGGAAACAACTGTTCTGAGCTTGCCACTGGCTCTTGACACCTTTGACCCCCTAGACATTCAGCTAATCGAGTGGGAAGAGCACAGCGTCCGACGAAAGAGGTCGTCCACCTTTCTGTTTCAATTCAACCAGAAAATGGTGTGGACAGCCATCTTTGGATTCCTCACTCTAGCCATTACGGCCATGCTTTCACAGTACTTTCTACTCTACAGTATCGGGGATGTCAACATTGTGGCCCCAGAGATTGCTTCTGCTGCAAGCAATAACGGTAAGTCTTTTGCTATGACTCTAGGCACTTCGTCGTCTGCTACAGTGATACCCAAGCTACTTACCAAAAGGTGCTGTATGGAGAGAGCTCTAAGCAGCAGCAACTCCGTCATCATTGTGCCTCCCTCTCCACTGGAGACTAACCCTACAGGAACCCGCCATTGTGCTATAAAACATATCGAACAACAGCGTCTCATGCCTCCTCCAATCAAAGAGACTATCGGTGAAGACCAGCCCCCAAAGTGGGGATATTGGAGCGTGCAGCCCATGAAGGAGGCAGTTTGGAAGACGATTAAACAAGCCCAGCGACACAAGCTGGTGCGGTTCAGTGAGTATAGTGTGTATATTTGGATGTCTTCGGCTGCAAGTGTCGAGTGTTTGAAGGAGATAGCTTCTATTGTCGTCTTTTTCAACCCGCCGCCATTTCTGGTCTAGTGCTCCAACCACAGAAACTAATGATAGCTCGTTCACGAGGGCTGGACATCCGTCAAAAGGTGGAAGACGCCCATTTGCCTGAAAAGGTCCACAAGGTAGCATCACAGTGTGTGTCTGCGCAGGCCTCGTTCCACACCTCGGTCAAGAGTATGGTTCACGAACGTATCATCAAACTCAGAGAAGATATGGCTAAGGTGGACATCACCAAATCTGCGGTGCTGGTGAAGCAAAGAGTAGTCGGGCAGTTGGGTGACCTGGACAAGCAGGTCAAATCGAGGTTCAACTACAGTGACTTTATTCGTCAAGCGCAAGCTAATGTCCCCCTCTTCCGAGCAAAGTCCGTATCTGCCTGGCTTAATGCCTGCAATAGAACGAGCAAATGGACAAAGGAGGCACGGCACCGGTTTGAAGCAGTTTCTAGCAGGACTCAGGATGGCTTGCAGAGTTGCAAAAATGAGTTGCAACTGATGTGGGAACGTTCTAAGGGGAAAACAGGGTCATTTTCAGAGAGGTTGAAGGGCTATTGGACTCTCAAGCTTCCAGAGACGCTGAACCATTCTGCGTTTTGGACATTTTGGAGCTCTCCGGTTAAGAAGGCCGAAGAAGAACAATCGGCATGGGCAAAGTTACTTGATCATAAGTGGAAACTAGGGTGGTCAAAGTAGTAAGTAAGCGAGTTCTAGTTTATAGAGAGACGTTGCACCTATAGAGATACCGTACTAACCCAGGGAATAATTTCATAACAGCCGCCAGGCAAATAATCAATAAAAAATTACGAGTGTTATCATATTGTACGGTTTTGCTGGATGGGAATTGCCCGGAATAGAACTCCGTAGAACTCCGTGGGTTCTCTGAGACTCATTTGTCTCGGTTTGTCTCGGAAGCCCGCCTTGACTTCTATTGTTGTGAATGCTTGCTTTTGATGAAGCAGGGCCTCCCTGCAATAGCCGGCTCGTGCTTGCAAGACTCTGTAACAAAAAAGTGGTCGACCTGTTGAGGCGTTTACCCTACATTCTTGGATATTAATAGAACAAGTTGGCAGGTCTATTTTTGTGCACAAAAGTGACCGTTCCGCTTTCAACTGGCCTTTACAGCTGTTGAACGCCTCCTCAAATTATAAAATAGCTGTCACTAGACTAGGAAAAAACTCGTACGTGCTGGCTGCTAAGTTACATTTGCCAGCAATCGAGATAACAGTCACGGCCCGAGTCCGTCTTGTGGTTCGGCAATCGCACCTTTTTGGACCACCAGGCTACTCTGGTTTCAAGTCGTATCATGCTTGTTTGTCTCAGCAGGGTTAATCTGCTTCTTTCAGAATGTGTAACGCATCCCTACATTGATACTTGTCTGGATGCAGGGTAATGAGAGGTCTGAGAGCGTAGTGTGAGACTTGCAGTATGGTGGCGGGGATAAGGTGGTGTCTCCAGAGTGGCTAGGGAGGACGTGGGGTTCTTTCATGTTCTATTATCAGGCCATTGAGATGGAGTTGCAGGCAATTCAGCTTCTGTGCAGATTAATTGCTTGACATACTAGCTAGAAAATCTTTTCTACTGGTCGAGACTGTATTATTAGATTGACCGGTGTGTTATTATTGGGCAGTTGTATCCGCTTTTTCAATACAAGTACAAGTACAAGTACAGAACGAGTAGCTAGGGATAGGCTCTAACCTAGTTGGGCCATTCAGATACAAGACAGCAGAAAGCAGGTATAAACTTACAAGTAGGGCTCTATTGTATCTACTAAATGGACGCCCTATACCAATTCCACTAGCCACTGGGTTTAACCATATTGACACAAGTTCAGGGGACTGAAAGTGTCCGTCTCATACGAGAGAGATGGATGCATGTAGATCCTCCGGCCGACAGTAGCGTCCTCGGATTGTTAAAATCACATGGTGCTTGAGCCATATGGTATTTCTTTTTTGTTTCTAATCAAACCTGTTCGATTCCATGCTCCAGTTATATTAGTAATACGCAAGGATCGACAGCGGCGGGAAGATTGTGCGGGATGCCGTGTCGATCATGACACTACTTGAAACCAGAATATCGGAAGTTGCTCTATCATCGGTGTTTTATTTTTCGGGTAGAGTTTGCGTGTGAAAAAATAACGTCCAAACTAGCCACGGTACGGACGCGTACCCGTACGAGTAACAGTGGTGTTGCGAAAAAGCAATGTTGGTCTTACCCCCTAATCAGTTTTACCCATTTTATGAAATATGCGGTCGCCAAAGCTTGTCGATGCAGAGAAGCCCAACCTGATGCACTAGGGAACCGAGTTAACTGACCACCATGCTGTTGGCGTACTCATACGTACTGTTAGTATAGTTGAAGGTGTCTTGGACCATTGACTTTAACAGTAAGGAGTTGTTTATACTGATAATTAACCAAGGGGTGCATCGCACACAGCCCAATCGCAGCAATCACACCCACAGATATGGAAAACTTCGGTTTGATGAGCTTTGGGCGATCGCTATTTTCTTTTCCAGACCGTCATTAAACCGCAAGCACGGCGCATTCCATTATACTAGCCCGGATGTGCTTTTTGACAGCTTCCCAGCTGGGCCTAAAATTTCCTGATCTGGGCATCTCAGCTGTGGGCCGCGTTGCTTGCATCAGCCTAGAGCCTTGCCGTGTGTCTATCTTGTCGGAACTTGCCCCACTGTCTCGGTTTTTGAAACAGTCATGCAGCAGCCGAGTCAACGGTTCGTGTCATGGTTTGACAACCGAAAGCAGAGCATAATATTACCAAGGAAAATAGCACGGTTTTTCCGGTATTGAAAACCGTTTCGCCAACGTATAAAAAAGTGGGTCCCAGGGATGGCTGCCTCTTGGCTTCGGGGAGAAATGCATTTTTCAGCCCAACGTCGCTTAAGCGTCTTCTAGAACCCAATCTCGAAGACCGACAACTTTCGTTTGGTGAACTTTAAATGGATTAACTGTCCAGAAAAGGGGTATACCGCCATGACTGTTTCAAAAGCGCCATTTGGGACTGGAAACTTCTGAAAACGGCTTTGGAAATAACAGCCCGTGTTACATCCATTGTTATAATATTGCTTTGCGGTTTCCAAACACCGTTGATACTCTAATGGCTGCTGTTATTCATCAAGTCGATCTGCAGGCGGTCTCTGCGGTGATCCATCGTACTACAGACGGGAACCTTCTTTGTTAGACATGGCAGGTTGACTTGTTTCATCATCTTATACAGTGAGAGTGGACTAATTCGGGTCCTAGAATCAAGGGGGCTATAAATCGAGATGTCATTTCCAGGCTCAGGACGTGAGAGATGCATACGGTGCTCAACTCTATGACCCTGCTGCAATGCACAGCATTAGTAACTATTACATCGGTTGGTAAGCGCGCACTTGGCACGTTTGGCTGCTTGAATCGGCGCCGTGTTTGCGGTCCCGCTGTCACCTGCCCTGAATCCCCTGGACTAACCGCGGGATCGTATTCTTCGTCTGACTGCTTCGTCAAGGGCTTTCTAACCCTTGTGTCTACAATTCTGAAGCAAGTCTCGAGTGATCTTGACACTGAAACCAAACAGTTTCAAACGTGCAGCGGATCACCTGTGGCGCGTATCAGAACGTCATTCATTTAAGATGTAAGAGTCCTATAATTAGAATTTCTGGGGATGTCTTTTATTTTTCTTCACCATTTTATTTTTTGTGGTTCAGTTTTTTCCCACAATTTTAAGCTTCGCAAAGCGAAGTCGGCCATTGGCTTCGGCGATATTTCACCTGTTCTACAACGATTGCCAAGACAGCAATCCCCGGGCTAGAGTACAGTACATTGGAATGTCTACGATGGACAAATTATCAAAACCTCAAATTGTCCTGAGTTGCTTGGGCTTGGTTCCATCACCCTCCCAACCACAATTCATTTTACCGTTTTTTTCGTAAACCCACACACAATATTTTATTATCGGAAAATAGGCTTTCTAGGTTTATCCCCCATCTGCGTCATGCACGCACCGCCTAGCTGTTCTCTTACCACTCTACATGATGCGACTCATACACAGCACACTAAGACAGGGATACCGTCAGCAAGCCATGGCAGAAAAAGAAATGACACAAACAGAATGATACCAAACCGCAAAAGCAAAGATATTTGTGCGGCGAACAGACTATGTTGGCTGCCACCGGCGTGATTTGATGCATTGGTCTAATTTCGCGTTTGTGTCACGAACCCATGAGTGACAACAACACCATGGACATCGACCACAAACCCCATCAATGGAATACGACAACTTTGCAGACCAACGAGGTACCAACACGAATGATGTGCACAATTGATAGACTTGACTGTTGTTATCAGCTCATTGTTTCAACCCACAACTCATGTTGTGTGCTGGTTTCACCACGGCAGCCAAATAAGCATGTTTGACTACCACGTCTCTGAAGCATAAGTCACTCGCGAGAAGATGAGACAAAGCATGGCGACGTGCGTGTGATGACTTGGAAGGGACAACAATGGAGCCATGACGATGATATATAACACCCTGCGCCCCATGAATTCGAACCACACACATTCGCTACTGTCCTTCATACTGTGCTCCACGACTGCACAATGAAGTATTCGATCATTTTATCGGCAGCTATGGCGCTGGTGGCTGCGGCCCCCAGCCCTCAGCTCGCTAACACCGATGACCTAGTACCTGTTGTTGAGCGACAGGGAAGAAACATCCGACTTTTTGGCCGAACTTTCTGTGCCAGAACCTACGGCTATGGCTCCCACTGGGGCGACTGTCCTGAGGAGACCAAGTGGAAGCCCAAGCCTCCTGGAGGAGGAGGATCCCAGCAGACCTGCCCTCCCGAGCAGCAGACCCTTGTGACTACTACGTCAACTCGATACAAGGGCTACGACTGCCTCACCGACACTATTGTCATCACTTCTTGCGGTCCTAAGCCTACGCCCCCTGCTCCCGTCAAAACTACGAACGTCCCTCCTCCCAATCCCGCAGTGACTTGTCCCCCTGAGGAGCAGACTACTATCGTTACCACGACCACCAGATATGAGGGCTACGACTGTCTTACCGATACCGTCACTCTCACTAAGTGCGTCCCTCCCAAGACTACCCCTCCTCCTGTTCAGACTACAAAGGTTCCCCCTCCTAACCCGTCTTTGACCTGCCCACCTGAGGAACACACCACTATTGTCACAACTACTACTCGGTACGAGGGTAACGACTGTCTCACCGACACCGTTACATTGACGCAGTGCGTCCCTAACCCTACTCCTACCAAGCCTGTGTACTCTAGTAGTGTTGACTGTCCTCCCGAGTCCCAGACCACTAGCTACTCCACTTCTACTCGATACGAGGGATGGAAGTGCATCACAGACACTGCTACCATTGTCAACTGCATTCCCCCGGCACCTACACCTCCTCCTCAGACTAGTGTGAAGCCTACGCCTTCTGGTTCTCTCACCTGCCCTCCTGAGCAGCAGACCACCAGCTACTCCACTTCTACTAGGTACGAGGGATGGAAGTGCATCACTGACACTGCTACTATTGTCAACTGCATTCCTGGTACTTCCACGAAGCCTGAGAGTGTTGTGTCTACCAACGTCCCTCCTCCTTCGACTAACGTGAAGCCTACTCCTTTTGGCTCTCTCACTTGCCCTCCCGAGCAGCAGACTACCATTGTGACCACTTCCACTCGATACCATGGCTGGGACTGTCTCACCGATACTGTCACTCTTACTCAGTGCATTCCTGGTACTTCCACCAAGCCTGAGAGTGTTGTGTCTACCAACGTCCCTCCTCCTTCGACTAACGTGAAGCCTACTCCTTCTGGTTCTCTCACCTGTCCTCCCGAGCAGCAGACTACCATTGTGACCACTTCTACTCGATACCATGGCTGGGACTGTCTCACCGATACTGTCACTCTTACTCAGTGCATTCCTGG
>BCKF01000006.1:1374459-1416738 GCA_001600515.1 Yarrowia sp. JCM 30694 | reverse complement strand
GTTGAGTCCTCTGGTGTGCCCCCTCACTCTACCGGCGTTCCTCCTGTTGAGTCTACTGGTGTGCCTCCTCACTCTACCGGCGTTCCTCCCGTTGAGTCTACTGGTGTGCCTCCTCACTCTACTGGCGTTCCTCCCGTTGAGTCCTCTGTCCCTCCCACTACCCTCGAGCCTACAGCCAGTGCCACCACTGAGCACAACACTGTTCCTGCCTCCGAGACTAAGTCTGTTCCTAGTGGCGATGTGACGTCCTCTGTTCCCAGCACCCCCACTGGTCCTATCACTGTGACCTCCCCTGGCACATCCGGCCATGCCACTTGCCCCCCTGATCAGCACACCTCTATTGTCACCAAGACCATTACTGGAATCACTACTCAGGATGGTAACACTGTCGAGTGCCACACCATTATTACCGAGGGTGTCTGTGTGACTGGCGAGGCTACTACCACTAACTGGATCACTTACCAGCCCACTCCTTCTAGCTCTGTCCCCGTTGAGTCTACAGGCCCTCAGACTAGTGTGCCTGTTGAGTCCACTGGTTCTGTTGTCAAGCCCACTCCTACTGGATCTGTTCCCGTCGAGTCTACGGGCCCTCAGACCAGTGTGCCTGTTGAGTCCACTGGCTCCGTTCCCCCTCAGCCTGAGACATCTGCTTCTGCTCCTTCATCCCTCCCCTACCCTGTGACTTACGTCACCACTGAAGTTGTCACCACCGAGGTTGATAAGACTACCGTGTTTGCTACTCAGACTCGAACTGTCATCTCTTGTACTCATGAGGCCGGTTGTCTTGGTGGCCATGCCACTGGCGAGACTGCTCCCCAGCCTACTATTCCTGCTGGTGCCCATGAGAAGCCTGCTATGCCTGAGGTGTCTGATGCTACCTCTGTGCCCAACACTACTCTCAAGCCTGTTGGTGTCACCCCCGAGGCATCTGGAGCCCCCGTTCCTGCTGGATCTGCTGCTCCTGGTGAGTCTGCTCCTTCTGCCCCTGGTGCTCCTGCTGCCCCTGCCGGCTCTGCTGCTCCTGGTGAGCACAGTGAGCCCGCTCCTGTTGCCCCCGTGGCCCCTGGCTCTGCTGGCGAGTCTGCACCTGTTGCCCCTGGCGCTGCTGGTGAAACTGCACCTGTCCAGGCTGGCTCTCCTAGCCAGGCACCTGCTGCCCCCTCTGCTCCTGAGCAGGCCAACGGTGGCATGTCTCTTGGACTCCCCGTTGGTGGCCTGTTTTTGGCCGCTCTCCCCTTGTTGATCTAAGGAAGGAAAACTATATTAACTCTCATAAATTGTAATTGTTATCTCTTAACTGTGTGCTTGTAGTCCATGTAACTAATTAGAAGTATTGTATTTATCACTACTGAGCTACAGTGAAAGCATTGTACAGTAGTAGCCACAAACAGTGATCTAGCTACAAATCCAGCCAGCGCCAGACCATAATTGTAACCTCGTAAGTTTGTATGACATGAGTGTCGGAGTTTGTGTGTGGTGTGTGGTTTTGTTTAAAGTAGTAGGAAGAGTGGTTTAGAGTTGTGCACATAATTAGTTAAGGTGTGTATGAGGAGCACAGAACTATACAAGTGTGATACAAGTACAGTAAGTCAACTGGATATACAGTCCTCAGATACACCCATACTAAATGTTGTGAACACCTTTTTCGTACCAACTTGTACCATATTATCAGTGTTCATGACTATTAGCTAGTTGATTCGAAAGGGCTTGTATCACCACAAAGAGAGATCGTATCAAGGTAGAACAAACGGCACAGTACTCCCAGAGGCATGCTACAACGTAGGGAGCTATGTATTTTCAATTACAGACGAAAAAAAATTATCGCTTTTTTTCCCCCAAAAAACATCCAGTTTTTGCCCCATGGGGGGGACCACCTGCGATTTTGTCAAAAAACAGCCAAAAATCAAGATTCACAAAACTTTCGACTCGTCAAACTGGGGTAAAAACAGGAGATTTTATATTTTTCAAAACGTTAATTGAAACACAACGGTCAATTGAATCTCTACCCATCTTCACCCTTGTCAATACCACTTCGGAATGTGTTGTATCGCACTAATCCTCGTTAACTCTGACACTGAAAAAAAATTGAAAAAAAAAACTGATAAAAAAATACAAAGTTTTTATAAATTGAAATATTAATAGCTCAGGTTGTTCTTTGACATCGCAATACACTGTAGGTCAATTTCTATGCTGTTGTGGCACGTTTTACATCATTCGGGCCACTGTTGTATTGCAAATATTATGCATCATTTCTTGATAACATGATCACACTTGCAACACCACAAGGAGAGACCGTAGCGAGGTGAAACAAAGCGCATTGTACTCCCAGAGACATGCTACAACGAGGGAAGCTCAAATAGAGACCAAAAAAAAATGTTGTTGTTTTTTCAAAAAACGTCCACTTTTTGCCCCATGGGGGGGACCACATGGATTTTTGTCAAAAAATACCAAAAATCAAGTTTTCATAAAACTTTGATCTCATAAAACTGGCGTAAAAACATCATATTTTATATTTTTCAAGATATCATCTGACTTAAAACGATCAATTGATTCTATATACATCTTCACCTTTGTTAATAACACTTCAGGATATGTTGTTTTGCGCAAATCCTTGTTAGCCAACGCTGAAAAAAAATGTGAAAAAAAAAAATTGAAAAAAAAACACAAAGTTGTTATAAATTGCAATATTAATACCTGAAACTGTTCTTTATCATCACAATATACTGTAGGTCAATTTACACGCTCTTGTGCCACGTCTTTCACCTGTTTGGGGTGTTTTGTATTGCAGAGATTATGCACCCTTTCTTGATATGATCGTATCACCACAAGGAAAGACCGCATCAAGGTGAAACAAAGGGCATTGTACTTCCAGAGACATGCTACAACATGGGAAACTGGTTACAGACCAAAATAAAAAAGTTGTTTTTTTTCAAAAAAAGTCAGGTTTTTGGCTTGTGGGGGGGACCACCTGCGATTTTGTCAAAAAACAGTGAAAAATCACAATTTCACAAAACTTTAGTCTCTTGAAAATGAGGTAAAAACAGAAGATTTTATAATTTAAAAAGCGTTGCCTGAATCAGAACAACCAATGGATTTGAAAACCATCTTCAGATTTGTCGTTACCACTTCGGGATGTGCTGATTCGCACAAATCCTTGTTAAATAAGACACTGAAAAAAACTGAAAAAAAAAACTGATAAAAAAAACACAAAGTTTTTATAAATTGCGATATTAATAGCTGAGACTGTTATTCAACATCACAATACACTGTAGGTTAATTTCCACGTTCTCGAGGAATGCCTATGGCCTGTTTGGACACTGTTTTGTATCGGAGATATCATTGACAAACCTTAATTCTCCAATAACGAGCCGCACGCCTGGGGGTGCTGTTTTGCGTGTCTTTCCCTGAACGGAAAATTGAGCTATGGGGATTTAAATGAGTGGGTTTTGTAGCTAAACGTCAAAAGAAGATTACTAGATGTGTTAAATTGCAGTAAAATTGATGTCATGTGTGTTTTATAGCAAATGCAGAGGTTAAGCTGGTTTGTTTTGGGCTGAAATACAAACATGGCAAGTACGCCTCCGATTCAAATTCTGAAAGAATTATCGTAATTTTCAAAATCAGGGCTTCAAAATGAGCTACCTCTGTCCTTTCCACGCGTTCTACTCGTCGAATAAAAGCTGCTCAAAGTTGCATAAAGTACCTGGTTTGGTCCCAGCATAAACTACGGGTATGCACGTATGCAAGAGTATGCGGGATTATGCAAGAATATGCAAGAATATGCAAGAGACTCAGAAGATCAGAAAGAGCTGTTTTGCGCTATACAGACCTTCATGGCGGTTATATCATGCTTTGGTAGCTTCATCCCTCACCTTAAATTATGTAATATACAAGAATGATGGTAGCTAACTTGTCTACGTCACAGGGATGGAACAGCGAACGCCACTATAAAAAGACCTTTCACATTATTGTGTACCATGTCTGTCTACCTGGTACTGTGTTTGAGATACATTTTTATTCCAGTACCGGTGTGCCTTGTATCCTACTTGTTCCATAACATTACTGGTACCTTTAACAAAAATATACCACAAAAATATACCAAAAGAACATACTGGTAATAGTAATAAGTGGTCAGTAAGTACACTGTACCGTCACGGATAGGAACCCCCAGCTGGGATTTTAAACATTCTGACTTTGGCACTCATAAAATACTCTCACAACACTCAGAATAACCGTTGAATACAATTTTCTGATTATCCTGCATACTCTTGCATACTCTTGCATAATCCTGCATACTCTTGCATACGTGCATACCCGTAGTTTATGCTGGGACCAAACCAGGTACTTTATGCAACTTTACGCAACACTTATCAAGCCAGCAGAGCTCCCAAAAAGGCAAGAGCTAGTTCATCTTGAAGCCCATACTTAGGAGATTACAATGCCGCTTTCGGAATTAAATTCGGAGGTGTTTTGGCCATTTTAGAAATTCAGCCTTTGACACTGACCTGAGAGCCCCTCAGTTACATTCCAAGTGTTGTGCTTGCTCTCATACAGCCTAAGAGACCTTCCCGGTACATATTATTACAGTACAGTACCAAACAAAATGCTGCTACAGAAGTATCGTGGTAACAAGTGCAGGAAACCCTCTGTAGCTTACTGTATCGTGCCCTAACCGCCCCAACCTTTACAAAAATAAGGTTCTAAATTATTCAGATGGTTGGGAGGAAAGAAATCTACTTAAAAAACGGTTAAGGGTACCCAGGGTTAGGGGTTATTTACCTCTACTGTTGTGGTAGTTTTGCTGAAAATGCTCAGAAAATCTGAAAGTTCTAATAATGCTCTAAAAATGCTCTAAAAATGCTCTAAAAATGCTCAACTGCTGTCAAAATTTAACTAAATTCATTACTCATAATATATATGTTTTCTCAAATAGAGACCGGCCCTATAAGACACTCTTACATCTTGCAAGATCGGCAGTCCTTGACCTCAACCGATCGGTTGAAGGTCTGGTTGGACTTGGGGACATCAACAGAGGGGTTACCAGTGAAGAAGTCGTTGGGGGAGAGATGCACCTTCATGATTTCACAAGGCATGACGGGGAAGTCCTCCACTCGGGGGTGGTGGGTGAGACCGAAAGAGTGCCAGAGGACAACGTCGTCGTTTCGGACGTTCTCGTTTCGGGCAACGGCGTCCTGAACACCGCCAATCTCGTTGGCAGACTGGTTGGTCCACACTCCTCCAGCGAACAGCTCCTGGTCCTTGTACTTGGTGACCCAGTAGTGGTGAGTAGCAAAGGCAGCACGCTTTCGAGCAATGGAGCCGGGCTGGGCGTACAACATGGCGGTAGCCAGACCTCCGACCTTGTATCCAACGGGGTTACCGGAGACAGGGTTGATCTTGTTCTCGTTACAGATCTTGAGGTATCGGTTCTTCTGGATGTCCGAGTCGAGGTAGCAAGTCTTCTCAATGGGAGTCTTGGTGTTCTCAAAGGCGATACCGTGGGGGTTCTTGTCGTCCCAGGGCAGAGCGACGGTGTCGTTGACGAACACGGTGTTCTTGTGGCCGTCAATGGCAGGGTCCATTCGCATGTTGAAGATGTGCTGATGAGAAGCGGCAAGGACACCGGGAGAGACGATAGTTCCGAACTTGGACTTCTTGCCAGCATCAATGAGCTGGGTGGACACGATACCAGTGGCTCGGATCTCCAACTGAATACCGGCGGACTGGTCAAAGTGCCAGGCGAAGATGTATTCGTAGTTACCGACGGTCAGAATGGTCTGCAGAACCAGGATTCGTCGTCGAGTGATGGCAACCACGTCGGTTCGGTAGTTGGTGTGCTTCCAGCCGATACCGTCGTCCTGCTCGTGCATGCAAATGACGTTCTTTCGAGTGACCACGTTACCCTCGGGATCGCAGACGTTTCCGTCAAAGTACTTGATGGTACCGAGACAGTCGCAGCCCAGAGTCAGCTCGTTGGCGCACTTTCCTCCACCACAGTCACCAAAGTCGAAAGCCATCTTTCGGTGAAGAGGGGGTCGGGGATCGGCGTAGGGAACAGCCATCTCGGACATGGAGAGTCGGTAGAAGGTGGATCGGCCATCGTAGTGGACATCGTGGATAACGAGACCCTCTCGAGGAGTGAAGCCGACCTTGAAGTGCCACTTCTGCCAGTTGACGTAGCCATCGGAGTCCAGGTGGTAGGAAGGTCCATCGGGCTGGATCACGTTGTAAGGCTTGAGGTCAGTTCGCATCTTGTCCTGCAGCTCGGGCAGGTAGTCGTTGGTGATGCAGTGCTCGATGCAGTTCTTGCCGTCCTGTCGGGTGTCGTAGTTGGCGACGCCCTTAACAGCGGCATCATCATCATCTCCACCAGTGGCGCAGAAGTCGACTCGGATCAGCTTCTTGTCGAGCACGTCGTAGACAGGCACGAAAGGAACGGGGAAAGAGTACATGTTGGAGTCCTGGTGGTTGTTCTTGGGATCTCGGCAGTAGACCAGCATCTGCATGAATCGGGGCATCTCCAGCTCGGAGTCACAGCCGTACATCCATCCGTCAATGGTCAGGTTGTCGACAAGGTGGGTGAGGCCACACTTCTTGATGGCATCCTTGACCAGAGGGTTGGCGAAAGCAGCCTCGAAGGCCTCGTTGGCCTCCCAGGGATCGATGGGAGGGTGGATACCCTTCTTAATGACCTCGCTCTTGATGACGGTGCCCTGAGACACGTCGATCCAGCACTGGTTGACGAGCTTGTCCTGGAGAACGTAGTAAATGCAGTGGGCCACTCGAGGAGGAGGAGTGGGGTTCTTGCCGGCTCGCTTGGCTGCCAGCCAGGGGGCCATCAGAGCCTTGGGGGGCTCCTCAGCGCCAATGGACTTGAGATGGAGGGTCTTGCCGTTGTGGTTCTTCTTGACCACAGTGACAACCTTCTCCATCTCCGGGACGGAGAGTTGATCGAAGGGGTGAGGGGACATTGTTGTGTGGGTTGAGAAGCTCGATGCTATGTGGGTCTAGAGGGAGCAGATCGGCCTATATATATATGTCTATTGCGGGTGTTTCTTTTTTGCGATTTTTCAAATCTTGGGGCCCTCGTTTTGCGGAACATAAGCTAAACTTTCCGGACTCTGCAGCTTTCATGCACAGCTGTAGCTAAGAGTTTGGTGGTTCTTATCGAAGCGTAAGCAGCTGAGCGGCGACTTCCCCATTAGGAAGGTGTAGCAGTCTCGATGACACCTACGCGGTTGTAGCGTAAAACACCTTTCTCCGCACCCACTGGGTCGACGGGGGTATCTGTGAACTTGGGGAGACAGGTAGTATGGGACAGACGTTTTTTTCTGTCTGTACTCTCAAATCTACCTTTACTGCCAAGTTTTTTTTGCCACAACAGTGTATTTTTGTATGTCCTTTTACCAACGGCACCTCACCTCTCCCAACGAACGAACAACCGACGTATCTACCCCAGAATTGGATAAGGGTAGGGGTTTTCACCGAACCTTAATTTAGGCGAGTAGTAAAGTCGATGAAATCCTCTGGGATGCTGATTTGAGGTGTAGTAAGTCGACTTTGATATTAAAAAAGTCAGGATAAGCTTTAATACAACTTTTGGTGCACATTTTTCTAATTTGGGGCTTATCTGTCGAGATATCGACTCGCTTATTTTTCGATTACGCTATCATTTAATCGCCTGAGGCTCAACATCAACTGCATTCTAATGCGTCCTCCAAACCCAAAGATACGCCAGACTGATTAAGCGTTTCCCCACAAATCACAGACAAGCATTATGTCGGCGGAAAACCAGCAGGGTAACAGCATAACAAGTGGGTGAAGTGACTTCCAATTTATTACCGGGAGGGGACTGTGGAGAAGGCGGATTCAGGGAGTCCTAGGATCGTAGGTTGCACTGTTTTTGGGTCCCCCAGCGACGTCACTAGAGTCTTCGGACTCCTAATCGTAATCAAACGGATATCTGTCAATCACCCATTAGTTGGGAGCTTAGCTCATTGTATCCATGATTATATCGATGGATAGGCTGTTTAAGCAGGCTCCTCTTCTCTTATGTACTTGGCTATTTGCTCGCTAACGGTGACAACTTGCTCGATTCTGTGGTGCAATGGCATGGCCTGATATGTCTGACTCCTCATCATCTGAGACCAGCAAATTCCACGGAGCGGCTGATTATACTAACCGTTTATTGAACGTAATGTATGAGTGTACAGTTCTGTAAGAGTACGATACCTGGTGCTCACCCGCCAACCACTAACATTTTACTATTAGTCGTTATCAAGCTTCAACTCAGAGACGACGATCCGACGTTGCTGCCGGAAAGACGAAGACTAAGCTCCGATAATGAGCCTCTATCTAGCCGCGTATCGTGAGACACAACGAAAATGACGTGGCTTGGCGATCCTAATCTCCTTACATAAGACTTTGGTCACGGTTTGGTCACAATCTACTCTATTTGTCATCTATCAAGCTGATCTGAGTTGGTTTCCAACCGACGAACTTACGCCCTTGCACCTTAACGCAGGCCGCGCTTATCTCGGAAAAGCCCTCCTAAACAGGTAAAGGTTAAATGTTTCGGCGGTGGCAAACTTTAGCCTAATCGGGCAGTGCTATGCGGTGCTGTCGGAAAATCGTGCTGCAGGATATCTCACCCAGCGGAGACAGTGGTGCCATATTGACTTTCCCAATAACCGAACAGTGCGCTACAGTGCCGCCACTGTATAGGAAGAATGGGGGGCAAAAAGTACAAGTAGAGGTGAGCTAGGTGCTGGGACCTCTTCGAGAAAGTCGCCACTTACAAGTGCAAGCGCTTGTGCACAGTGGTTTCCTGTCACTGATTTTTAATATTCGCCTGCTCTCTCCATTTATGGAAGCTGACTTGGTGGTGTATGTACAAAGTTGAGTTTGGAGTTGAAACGTGGCCATGTTTCCAAGTTGAAGCACGACACGGCCATTGGCCTACTTGTAAAACACATATTGATCATCTCACTAGCGTACCTGTTATTGTATTTTCTCGCTACTTGTATTTTCCTCGGCTAAGCTTCCCTTGTATCAAGGCTTTTTTTGAGCATTCTCCCAATTATTATAGCACGGCATGTTAGAATTTAATTTAATTTAATTTAATTTTAAATAAACTCGAATTAATCTATTATTCATTATGTACTAATTACTGTTGCAAAAAAGTCTAGCCATGATATACAAGTAACACTCTATCACGCGTCAATCTGGATGAAGACATCCTTGACGTGGTCCTGCTGCATTCTCTGCAGAATAGTCTGTTTGACCTGCTTGGAGCTCGCGTCCTGTTGCAACTTGACGTGGATGGTGCCTCTAACGGCTCCTCCATCGCTCCAGAACCGAGGCTCTCCGTACGAAGCAACTCCGGGCATGACGGAAATGTCGTTCAAAATGTTTCGAATGGTGTACTCTTGCGAGTCGGTAAGTGACAGAAGCAGGGTTTTGGCTGCCGTGCTGACCAGAGGCAGAGCAGACAGGAAAATCAAAATAGCAATGAGCATGGAAGCCAGGGGATCGAACCCAGACCAGCCAAAGTACCACGTGAGAATCGTGGAGATGATGACTCCCACAGAGCCGAGAGTATCGGCCATAATATGCAGATAAATACCGTACGTGTTGGAGTTGTGTTCTGAGTGATCGTGTCCGCCATGGCTATGGCCATGAGAACACTCTTCGCCGGGAGCATGTCCATGATTGAACACTACAATACCCACAATGTTGACCAGCAGACCCAGGGCAGACACAACAAGCAGCTCTGCCGTTCGCTCCAGCTCCACAGGGTTGTAGATACGTCCCAGAGCCTCGATACACACTCCTCCAGCGATAGCCACCAGCAGACAACCGTTTGTGAAGCCACTGACAGTCTCCACCTTGCCCAGACCGTAGGGGAAACGAGACGACGGGGGCAGTTTGGAGAGAATGGACGCTACCAAACCGACCATGAGGGCGAGACAGTCGAAAAACATGTGGATGGAGTCGGACAGCAGACCCAGCGAGTGCGACAGAATCGAGTACAGCAGCTGGATCAACATGAAGGAGAAGTTGAGCAGCAGAAAGTAGAAGATGTTTCGAGTGTCACTATGAGAGATGATGGAGTCAATCAGACCGGGTCGTTTCTTGGCGGACTTTTCCGAAGCGTCCTCGCCGTCCTCAGAAGCCAGAGTGGGCACCATGAGAGACAGAGCGCAGACAAGAGCTTCAGAGGGGGTTGCCTTGGACTTGATCGAGAGATCTAGGGTGAAGCCAACAAGCGAAGAGAAGACGCCGTTGATTCGGTTGGGTTGCAGGTCTCGTTTGGCAATGAGGAAGACTCCACAGGAGCCGCATGCCACCACCAGCAGGATAACCTGTTCAATGGTGAGCGAGACGAAAAAGGCCGTAGGAATGGTGATAAGCAGTCCCAGAGGAATGGCCTGCGAACTAGGAGTCTCGAGGTTTTGCTGCAGCACAAACACAGCCACTCCCAAAGCCAGGTAGCCAATGACAAAGTCCAGCACTGGACCGCCCACAAACGCCACGTCGTGCACAACCGAGATAAGCAGGTACACCAGGTACTGCCATGACGACTTCCACTCCGTGACCATCTTGAGAGGCACGTTGAGGGACACGAACACGATGGCAGTGACTCTCGTGGTGCCCAGGAAGATGGCTGAGATGACGAGTGCAAAGATACCTGCCGTTAGCACGACAGTGTTTCGTGCACCCTTTCTTGCTCCAATAGTGTGCTTGATACCAAAGAGCCGCAGAACACCAGCCCAGAATGTCGTGCATCCCGCTACCAGCAGCGCAGACACCACAGGTGACAACACGTTGAGCTGAAGACACAACAGTGAGGTTGCCAGCAGCGAGGTGGGCAGCGAGATGAACGAGGGAATTGACTGCAGTAACGACGATAAGGGGGGTATGTGGATCTGCAGATCGGGAATCTCGCGGGGGTCGTGTGTGTGGCTGTGTCCATGGCTGTGTCCATGCCCCGTGCATCCTCCATGGTCATGTGTGTGATTGTGTGAGTGGGTGTGGTCATGTGAGTGGTCGTGGTCATGATGATCGTGCTTGTGATCGTGATGGTCGTGTTTGTGGTCGTGGTGGTCGTGGGTGACACCGAGAGGCTCGTGGGTATGAATGGCAGGCACGTCGAGATCGCAGTCGTGGTTATGGATCACATGATCGCACTCTTGCTTCAGCACCTCCAGCTCCACTCCCTCCCTCTCTCGATCCTCAGAGTTGCGTATTTCTCCATTCACCAGCGTCCTTCTGCGGCTACGCATGGGCAGAGGCTCGTCGTAGCCCTCCTTGACCGGATCAAGTTTGCTTTCGAGTGTGTGATGATGGAAGTCATTGAGCAGTTCGGGAACATTGAGAATTCCCCAAGACGGTGTTCTCATGGGACCTGCTGAAGAAGGTCCTGTGGCATTGGCGCCCAGGTTGCCGTATTTTTTCGCCTTGGCCATCTGGTCAGAAAATGACTCTGGCATTTCGATTTTCAGCCCGGTCGGTCTTTGACTCATGCTGATGGTGTGTGGTGGACTGGCGTGGTAATAATAATCTCGTTGTCGAGGTGATGATGATATGTGTGGTTATGCACTTGCAACCTAAAACGGGTGTGACGTAGTAGAGATGCACGATGGAATAATGAAACAAAGACACAGATACAAGTGTGTAGGGCTCAAAAGACGTTATTATTCACTATATAATATGTACGGCACGTGTCCCCTGTCTGCCTGAGGGTCGTGCTAGTTTTTTCTGCGCCCTAGTTTTTTCTTTTAGCGTTTTTTTGTGGCACAACGTGTGTGCCTGGAGACAGCCCTGAAAGTCTAATTTCGAAATCTGGCCTTGCCAAAATGAGATCGATGACTGCAAATCAGTGTGAGATGAAAAAAAGAAACGAGTTTTTTTGTTCTGGGGAATATCAGGTCCACTAATTACCCCCAGACATTAACAAGACCGTCGTCTCCGCACGTGACCAGCTGATCGCCCAGCCAAACCACGCTGTTGATCTCAAACACACCGTGGGCGTTCTCAACCTCGCTCTCAATCACCCACTCTCCAGGACCCTTCTCCTTGTACACTACGAGCTTGCCGTCAGCTCCAGTAGAGGCAATTCGGCCGTTCTTGTTCCATGCCACAGAGTAGATAGCTCGAGAGTGGGCCTCGGGCAGGGTAGCTTGCTGAACCCATTCTTCAGACAGAGGATCAGCTCTGAAAGCAGGCCGGATGCCGGAATGGTCGCCAGAACCGCCCACCTGGCTCTCCTTTTTCCACACAATGCACGTTTTGTCATCAGAGCAGCTGACTAGCCGCAGATCGCCTTCAGCAGGCTCGAAAGCACATCCCCAAACCGTAGATTCGTGTCCAGCCAGGTCAGCAACACAGATCCAGTCGTCGTCGTCCTCACGCCATAAACGCACCGTGTCGTCGTAACTGGCGCTGGCAAACACCATCTCAGAAGGGTGCCAGGCGACATGTTTCACGTCCTGAGTGTGATCCTGCAGCACAGAGATGCACTCAAACTCGTCGTTCATGTCGTCCGCCTCCCAAACCCATATACTCTTGTCTCGCGAGCATGTAGCCAGCAGCTGGCCGTCACACGACCAACTGACTCCCTTGACCTCGTTCTCGTGGCCCTCGATAGCAGCCAAAAACTGCCACTCGTCGTCCTCCTTGCCCCAGATGCTCACGGTCGAGTCGAAGCTACCAAGAGCTAGGGATGGCGACGAGCCACTAGGCTTCCATGCCACCGACCGCACAGATCGGTTGTGGCCCTCGCTAATGGTGGTCACCAGCTCCCAGTTGTTTGTATTGTAGATTCGCACGGTTTTGTCGCCGGAGCAAGTGGCGAGCAACGGGAGGTTCGGGTGAACGGATGCCGACCATGCTCGGTCCGTGTGTCCTTTGAGCGCCTTGATCAGCTGCATTTCGATGTTGTGGTGTTAAATGTCGGTGATGCAGATAATTAATGGAAGTTTGTTTGAAGTGTGAGGAGGATTGGAGAGATGAGTGAAAGGTGGCTACGTCATGAACAGCAAGAGGTGCTAAGAAGCCAGGGGATGAGTATGCAAACAAATAAACGGGGGAAAAACACACAACAAGTTTTTCTACACCACCAAATTAGTCTTGGTTTCGCTAAATTTACCCCCGCCATTCTGCATTTGGTGTGAAAAATTGGATAAAATTGGAAAATTTCGGTAAAATCGGAAAATTTAAATAAATTTAAGAAATTGGTGAAAAATAAAAATGAAAATAACAACCCCACTATCCCCTCTTTAATAATACCACCAGTTTCGTGATTAATATTCTACCCACCCCCACCTTGAAAACTGTGCTGTAACAGATGGAGAAACTTAATCAACGCACCTTTCAGACTCTCCGACTTTTCACACCTTCTACACAACATGTTCCGCATAGGACTAATTGGACTTCGGGCAAGCCGGCCTGCGTTACTGCGACCGGTTCAGAGATCACCACTTCTCATCCCCCGAGCTTTTCCCTTTACGACTGGCCGACTGGTGTTCCAGAAAGACACCAACCAGGAACCCAAGAAGGATGCGGAAAACAAACCTGACGACAACAAGGAGGGATCCAATTCCATGGTGAAGAAAGAAACGACTTTTGATCAGCTTCCGTACATTCCCGACCCCAAGGCTGAGGCGCTGGCCAAGAAAAACGGCTATGTTCCTGCCAAGGAGTGGGTGAGAGAGTCGTTTGAGATGCCCAAGCCTGACGTTCGGAGACCGCATATGCTGAAATGGAAGGCTTTGGACGGCCACGGACCTAAGCTGTTTGCTTTGGCCGTCATTCTGTGGATCATCTGGGTGGCATACATGATTACTGGACGAGGAGGAAACGAAGGAGGTGAGACAACATTGGCAAACAATGAGTTTGTCAAGTACAAGATTGTCAAGAAGATGAAGATCAGCGAGGATGTAGAGCTGATTGAATTCAAGGGTCCCGAGCGATCTATGCTGCAGCCCAAGTATGCTGAGTACTGGGATGGCCACCGAATGTTCTCTGTTCACATTAGACAGCCTGATGTACAGGTTGTGCGGGCCTACACCCCTCTGCCTGTCTATATGATGCAGGACGTGGACGGAAAAGACCCCCTGGTCAAGATCATCAGCTGGGATACGGACTACAACGGATTTTGCATGATTATCAAAAAGTACGAGAATGGAGAGGTTGCCAAGTGGATCCAGTCGTTGCCCATCGGTACTGACGTTGATATTCGAGGTCCTTACATCGATGCTGTTGTTCCTGAAGTTGCTGCTGATGTCAAGCCTCACAGAGCTCCTATGGAAGATATGCCCAGTCGAATCCCCGCCGACTGGAAGTATCTGGATGTCCCCAAGCCCGATAACCTGGTGTTTTTCGCCGGAGGAACTGGAATTGCATCAGTTCTGCAGGCTCTGCTGTCTACAAACCCTCCTCGAGGCTGCATCGACATCCACTACTCTGTGAGAACTCGTGATGAGGTCCCATTCGAAAGACTGCTCTACTTCCTACAGAAGCTCGGCCGAATCCGACTCTTCATGTATGTGGACAACGAGAATAAGTTCATTTCCGCCAAAGATATCCCCAACCCCGCCCCTCTGAACCTCAAGCCCGGCACCGATACCAAGGACTACAATTCTGCCCTAGAGCAGGCATCCGCCCAGAAGAACGACAAGAACCGCCAGGGACCTGTCTACGCCTATGTGTGTGGCCCTGACGGCTATGTCAACTACATGGCTGGCCCTCGAACCTATGATGGCCAGGGACCTGTCAAGGGTCTTCTTGGACAAAAGGGCTGGTCCAACGAAAACGTCCGAAAGATGTAATGTATATAGTCAAAAATAGATTTCAATCAATTAAAATAATTGCTTCTTTTTTTTCTCCAGTAAATACACCGGAGTTAGCTTGAACTCAAGCCGACATTATCTAAGGTTTCTCCGAGCACATATTTTGAACCTTGCAATTTTCAGATCAACCCTCCCACTAACACACACACCATGTCGACCGTGGTCAATGCTGCCGCCTCTCTCAGCCTGGCTCTGCCCAAGGCATCCACCATCTTCTCAATGATCCAGCCCACGGGTGTTTTCCACCTCGGAAACTACCTGGGAGCCGTTCGAGGATGGGCTGATGTAGCCAACGCCAACCCCGACCCGTCGACAGAGATTTACTTCGGAGCCGCCGACTTGCACGCCATCACAATGCCCAAAGACCCCAAGCAGCTGAAAGAGTGGCGACACGATGCTCTGGCTTCTATCTTGGCTGCAGGTATCGATCCCGACAGATGCTCCGTTTTCTTCCAGTCAGCCATCCCCGAACATACTCAGCTGTACTGGATTCTGTCCAACTGCATTGGAATGGGCTACCTGAACCGAATGGTGCAGTGGAAGAGCAAGGCCGGTGTAGCCGAGTCAGCCTCCTTTTTTGAGGACTCCGAGCTGCTCTCACAACTCAAACACGGCCTCTTCTCCTACCCTGCACTTCAAGCGGCTGACATCCTCATGTACAAGTCTACACACGTGCCTGTCGGAGAAGACCAAAGCCAACATCTGGAGCTCACTCGAGCTGCTGCTCAGTCGTTCAATGCACAGTACGCTTCAAAGAAGAAGCCATTCTTCCCCATCCCCACTACTCTGTTTGCCCCTACAAAGAAGATCGGCTCACTCAGAGACCCCAGCAAAAAGATGTCCAAGAGCGACCCTAACAAGATGGCCTCTGTTTTCATCACTGAAAGCCCCGAGCAAATCTTCAAGAAGTTCAAATCCGCAGTGACTGACTCGGACCCAGCTCCTTTCCTCTACGATCCCGAAAACAGACCCGGTCTGGCTAACCTTATGACCATCATGGCTGGTGTGCAGCGAGTGTCTCTCGAGGATGTCGAGAAGAACATTGCCCATATCAAGACGTTCGGAGAGCTCAAGAAGACTGTGTCTGATATCGTCGTGGAAGACCTGGCTCCCGTGAGATCAGAGTTTGATCGACTCAAGAACGACCGAGCCTACCTGGAGAGCATTGTCAACAAGGGCAACCTCAAGGCCAGAGAACGAGCATCAAAGACACTTAAAGAAGTCTACGATCTTGTCGGCTTTGGGGCCTAATAGAGCCAATCCAACATGCATTATAGCTATCTAACTTGTATAAATATAGAACCCTAGTACATAAATTTTAACAACTCCTCACACAGAAGCAAGTGAAAAACCGTAGTCGCATTAACCCTTGCTGGCAACCCGCTCACGGCTGGGAGCCTCATGACGAGCCCGGTCGTCGCTGCGAAGCCGCTCAGTCAGATCCTTGAGCTGTGCCTCCTGACGCATCAGATCACGTTTCTTGGCCTCAATCTCCCGCTGAACGGTGGCTTCAATCTCCTTGAGACGCTTGCGCTCCACGTACTGGTGGTTGAGGGCGCTGGGGAAGCTGTTGCCGCTGGACGACAGCCGCTCCTCGGTCGATACGGTGTTTTCGTCAACGCCGTTGGACAGCTTCTTGGTTCGGTACTTCTCGTAAAAGTAGTCATGGGTGATCTCCTTGAGATCATGCATGTGCGATCCAAACAGCACGTTTCGCAGCTGCGCAAAGTCGGAGTGGGTCGAATCCTCCACCTCCACAATCCCCCAGGGGTACTGTCGGGCTCGGGCTGTTCGACCGTCGATCTTGTACTCTGTGTTGCTGCTTACAACGGCAAAGGGCGTCATCTCACGCAGCATCATGTTTTCCTCAATGGTTTCGTCGTCATCGCCAGTGTAGGGGAAGAAGTAGATGGGGATCTTATACTCCCGGATATCCTCCATGATGAGTCGCTTGTTGAGATGCAGTTCGTCGGCAGTGAGAGTGTCAGCCTTGCTGATGACGGGAATGACGTTGGCTCGGGACGCCAGAGCCTGCATCGTCTGAATGTCGCATTCCTGGAGACCGTGACTGGTGGGTGTGATGAAGTACAACACGGCATGAACCCGGTTGTCCAGAAACTTTGGGTTTCGCTTAACACGGGTCTCCTCACGGAGAATATCGTCAAACTGAGCCTCCAGGTAGTCGATAAGAGTCTGGCAGCAGGCGGTGTTGTCGACGTTCTCTCCAAATCCTGGACCCTCAACTACGTTGAGCTTGATGACCGTGCCATCTTCCTCAAACTCCGTTTTGGTCTCCTGAATATGGAAGCCGGGGTCCTGGTCCTGCAGATCAGGTGTCACCTGCAAGTCAGCAGCGGGGAAGATGGTTTTGCTGCACAGACTGTTGATGAAGGTGGACTTACCGGAACCACTGGCACCACAGAGCATGATGGAGAGGTTGAACCCCCGCTTGACGATCTTCTTTCGTCGCATTTGTTCGGGAGAGAGCTGTGTTAGTGGTATCCAGAGCACACATAGTGTGGGAAGGTATCACGCCCTTAGTGGGGTATCACAAAAGTAGGTATCACAGGGTATTGTCGTGAGGTACTCACAGTTCCAAAGCCGTGCAAAAATTTGCTGGCCTCGAAAGTCTCGTTGGACTTGCTGGTGCTTCCACTGGTTGGGGTTCGGCTCATTTTTGCGATTGTCGTTTTGGAGGCGTTTTTCTCGTTGTGCTGTCAGTGATGAACACAAGAGAGTGTAGGTTCTTGGTCGCAGCGATTAGGCTTTAGCAAACTCTAAGAGGGTCAACAGCTGGGGGAACGGCCGGGTAACCGTATCCCAAAAGAGATTTTGGGCCTAAACCCAAAAGCAACCACACAGCATAATAATATATCACCACACTACATTTACAGGGCGCACATATACCCGAAGGAAGCGACGCATTGATCTAGGCCACAACTCGAGCGTGCAGAACAGGCAGGGCCCAAAAAAAAGAAGGAAGTCATACAATCCACCCCCACCGACACTGGTGTATCAGGTTGTCATCTAGCCCCTGTCACTCTCTAACAGCCTCAGCAAACACACACTACACAACACACACACACACAAAAATCACAACACCACACACTCCATCTCCATGAGGAAGTTACACAAAGATTTGGAAGACGAGTTTCCAGTCTTGCCGTCGTCACCAAAACCAAATGTCGACAGCTCCAAGAGGTCTCGTTCACCTAACCGCCGAGACCTTCCTGGAGCAGGCGGAGGTAGCAGATCTCCAGTGAGAAGTCCGATTCGAAGCCCCGTTAGAAGCCCCGCACGGTCTCCCGAACGTCAGCAATCGCAGCCCGTCACCACTCCGGTTACTACGCCGACCAGATCTACTCCAAGACCTCGTACAGCGCTCGATGCACAGTCGCCTTCCAGAACGCTTGCCTCACCATCACGAGGAGGGCCCCATAATCATGCATCACCATCATCATCGCCACGTCGAAAGACTTACACAGACAGGTACATTCCCAGCCGCACGGGTGTGAATCTGCAGGCTGCCTTTTCGCTGCTTCACAACGACCCCGTTCCCTCGCCATCTTCACGACCGCAGGAAATCGAGCATCAGAAGCAACAGGAGGCCAACCAGACGTTTTCGCAGCTGCTCAAGGCCGAGCTGTTTGGTGACGATGTGCCCAACGTGATTCCTTCTCCGATCAGCGACAGAAACCAGTCGGCACAAACTGGCAACAATCAGCATAATAACTCGCACGATGACACCGGCAGTTCTGAGAACGAACCGTCAGGCTTCCACGGCAACAACCAGAACGCCAACAGTGAGATTTTCCCCCAGCGCACGCCCTTTGACCTCAACTCGTTACCGTCAGGAAACAACACGCCTCCCAGAAACTCGACATCCCGATCAGTGCCTACGACACCCACCCGCAACCTGTTTTCGTACAAATCGGGCATTGAGCGTCTCACCAGCGGAGGAAGCGGCCGAAAAGCAGCTCTCGACAGTCTGTACTCGTTGTCTCCGGTCCGACCCGAATCTCAGCAGCTTTTATTGTCGCCAAGAAAGAGCCCTCGACCGGTGGCAAAGATTCCATACAAGGTACTCGATGCTCCCGAGCTCGCTGACGACTTCTACCTCAACCTGCTCGACTGGGGTTCCAATAATGTGCTAGGAGTGGGCCTCAACTCGTGCGTTTACTTGTGGCAGGCTCGAACCGGCGGAGTTTCCAAGCTTCTGGACTTATCGCAAGACGGAGACAAGGTGACGTCGTTGCAGTGGATCACACGAGGTAACCACCTGGCAGTAGGCACAGAGAGAGGTCTGGTGCAGATTTGGGACGCCGAACACAACAAAAAGGTGCGTACCATGAGCGGCCATCAGTTGCGAGTCGGCTGTTTGGCGTGGAAGGATCACATTCTGTCGTCAGGAAGTCGAGACCGATGCATTGCCCACCGAGATGTTCGTGTTGCCGACCACTATGTGGAAAAGTTTTATGCACATCGTCAGGAGGTTTGTGGGCTCAAATGGTCGTTTGACGACAATCAGCTCGCATCCGGAGGCAACGACAACAAGCTGGTAGTGTGGGACGGTATCACTGACAAACCGATTTATCGGTATTCGGACCATGAGGCTGCTGTCAAGGCCATTGCATGGTCTCCTCACCAACGGGGTCTGTTGGCCTCTGGAGGCGGTACAGCCGATAAGCGGATCCGATTCTGGAACACAACCACCGGTGCGCTTCTCAACGAAATTGATACGGGTTCCCAAGTGTGTAATCTCATGTGGAGTAAAAACTCCAACGAAGTGGTGTCTACCCATGGATACAGCCAGAACCAAATCATCATCTGGAAGTACCCGTCTATGCAGCAGGTGGCGCAGCTCAAGGGCCACACATACCGGGTTCTTTACCTCAGTATGAATCCCGACGGACGTACTATTGTTACAGGTGCCGGTGATGAGACCCTGCGGTTCTGGAATGCTTTCAACAAAAACCCTACCGACGACCAAGGTAGCAGCGGCGTTCTGGACATGTATCAGCATTTGAGGTAGGCAGAGGGAGGCCACCAGCATGTCCAGCTTATTTATTTATATTGTAATATGTATATTAGGTATATCAGATGGGTATGTGTAGGCGCGTTCAGTGAAGCTCGCGATATTGCAAATTAAGGTTGCGTTTATTGGCTGGTATTTTAACCAAAGTGACCTTCATATATCTTGGAATCATTTATAATTATATCAGTGGGCTCAGGTCAACGTGATACTTCCATTTTCGGAGTTCCAAGCAATTTGGCTAAATAATAACTTCCTTAGTAAGACACTGGTTTTCTCCATCTGCTAATTAATATCTGCAGAGCTTAATTCTGTCACGCGTCATGTTTCGTCAACATGGCTAAAGCGAAACCACAATTCTACGCGGTGCGAAAAGGTAGGGAAACCGGCGTTTTCACATCGTGGGCCAAGGTCCAGCCACTGGTCAACAAATTCCCTGGGGCTGTGTTCAAGGGTTTTGCTACACGTGGTGAAGCAGAGGTGTGGTCTCACACTGGAGTAGGTGCTGCTGGCGCCATCACATCAAGTCCTAGCAGCTCTCAAAGCCCACGACTGGATCGCAGTCCGCGAAAACCAACACCCTCTTCTTCTCCTACGAAACTTCGACCCACAGGAGTCAGATACGACGATCCACCTAGTCCAACGCCAGCAGGACCTTCGACAAACGGAAATTTGAAGATGACAGCACCAACCCCACCGGCTCAAAAGGAACCATTTTGCCCGACAGAAAGTGAAATGGATATGGCATTGTCCATGTACCATCTGATCCAGGAAGACCCATGGATCAAGGTGGAGGTGGAGGCAAGGATGGTGGGAAGCGGCATGGCGTATGAGATTCACTTTGGCGAAAACAAGAGCCAAAACGTCGTACGGCCCGTGGTTGCTCAGGAGGGGGAGGATGCCGAGGCTCTAAAAACCAGAACAGAGCTGAAAGCCGTATACGAGTGCTGCAAGTTGATTCACGGTCGTAATGACGGACTCAAGTACGATATTCAGACGACTTCGGAATTTGTCATCAAATGCTACTACCGCAAGTGTTTCAAATGGCAGATTAATGGCTGGGTGGGCACAAACAACTGTCCAGTGCCCTATAGAGAGTTGATAGAGCCCACCATGACTCTGCTACAGCAACTCAAAGGCCGGATTCGGTTCGGCAAACTGAAATATGTGTAGTAGCGGGGAAGAGCCGTACGACGATAAGCGGCATCGCACGTTAGGGGCATCGCTTTGTATTATCGTCATGCAGAAAACCCCATATTTTTACAAAGGAGGCACGGCTCTGGTTGAGTCTCACATTTTGAAGTACTGTAAAGTACTCCTTGACAATAGCATAGCATTTTAATTAATTTTGTACCATACCACTACAGGCTGTGCCCTGATGTCAGACTTAAAAGACCTCGACAGCTGTCAACTGTTTAGCGTCGTCGTGAAACCCGGATCTCCACCCAGGTGGATCGTCGTTATCTTTGCCAAGGACATGGTATCATCTGACCTGGAGCTATGATAAGAGCGACTTTTCTGTCTGCCAAGTCCCCATATTGATGTTTCAAAGAGCTGGGCACATTCTTTGCGTGGGTGCGCAAGCTCAAACGCCGTCTTGCCAATCATCAAACGCCGATTACTGCCCTGACGCTACCCTCTGTCTTTGTCTTTCGCACGGCTTTGACACTCTTAATTTAAGCATGATGCTACTGTACGACAATACTACGTACCGTGCGAGATGTATACATTGACGTCTGTGTACCTGAGTACCTGAGTAAATCCTCCCCGAGATCCTTTCCATACAACACGGGATACCATAATGTCGAAGAGTTTGTTGGTGTCAACTGGTAATCCCTCTAGGTATATGAGCAAATATCTCATAAATACTAAGACATGTGGCGTATCTTGGCCAAGACACGAAAAAAAATACAGTCGGTTAATGTACGACCTGCTCACACTTTCATATATGTAGCATGGTTGGAGCCGTGCGTCTTGGCATTATCATACCGCCGAAATGCAATCCTGGACCAATGGAAGTGCGTGTAGAGGCATAGAAGGGTTTAATTGGGGGTTATTATGCTAAACAAATGAATTTAATAAAAATCACTTTTTTTACCCCGGTTTTCCCCTTTTTTTATTTCCCCTTTCGACCTCTCTACTGATTATGGGCCCGTGAACCTAAGATTATTTTTATGGCCTTTGTCAGTGGGGCCTGATTTTATGGTCTGGATTACACTTTTCCGATTACGTACGTTGAGGAAAGTAGAGCAAGAGGGGTAATGTATGTGACTTGAGAGAGATGGAATCTGATTAACGAGCATGGCCCCTGGCTTACAAAATAATCCCGAATATATCCCTATGACTAATCCCTATCTTCTCCATTAAACCTCACGTGCTATCTCTACGTGTCGCATGCCTCATGCAAGAGCCCCTCCACACTTGTTACCGTCACAACCAACATCTTGGCAGAGAGCCGTGCCATGCGAAAACTAAGAGTCAAGAGGCATAATTTGCATTTGCCGGAGGAGCACAATGGCAGGTGGCTCGATACACGCCTGCAGCATCGTTCAGACCGCCATATACATATAGACCAGCATGCCGACGATTCTGATTCCATACCGCTTCTTGAACACGAGTCTCTAGCTGGCCCTTCCCGAGCCATCGACGACTCCTTTTCTCTAAACACCGACTCAGACTACGCCGACTACCCCGACACAGACGGCATTCCACTTTTACCAATGGAGAAAGATCACGACCACGAAAAAGTCGAGGATCATGTGGTCATCGACACCGCAGAGGTGCTGGAGGACACGTGCTTTTACGTGGCCCACAAGCTTGGTGTTGTGACTGTGGACGACGAGCCCTTCCCCGAATCCGTCTCTTACATTGCTCTCAAGGTCGACGAGATGACCGACGAAGAGGCCCTGGCTATTCTCAAGCGACACGTCGAGTACCACAAAGATGACAGAAACATCCCCGAGTCATCGCTGCTTCTGTGGCGCTCGCTCATCAAGCATGCCCAGGAGTACGCCCAAGGCCACGTTTCCGAGTCTGGAGACCTCACCTCGTTTTCGTCCAAGAAAAATACAGAGACCCATGTCGATAAGATTACCACTCGAAACACATTTGAAGACGAGATCGACCCTGCTAACATGTCGCCCAACGAGCTGAGTCTGGCCCTTCGCTACCACGCGGCCATTTTCCACTACTGGTCCCCTTACATTGAGGTCCGGTCGGTGACAGACCCTTTCGATGATCCCACTCTGCCCGTTGAGACTATCCGAGCATACCTTGCGGGTATTATCTGGCTGATTGTGGGTGCTGGTGTCAACCAGTTTTTCTCTGTGCGAATGCCTGCCATTTCCATCTCTACCATGGTCTGTCAGCTGCTGCTGTACCCTACTGGAAAGGCCCTGGAGTACATTCTTCCTGATAAGGGTTTCACGTTCCGAGGAACTCGACACTCGCTCAACCCGGGCCCCTGGAACAACAAGGAACAGATGCTGGCCACCATGTTCATCTCTGTTGCTATTGGAGGAACCTACATCACCTCCTACAACCTGTTTGTGCAGATTCTGCCCATGTACTATGGAGTGGACTACGCCAAGCAGTTTGGATACACTCTGACTCTCACTCTGGCTTCTCAGTTTATGGGTTTTGGTTTCGCTGGTTTGCTGCGAAAGTTCGTTGTCTACCCTACCAAGGCCATGTGGCCCACTCTGATGCCCACTCTGGCTCTCAACCGAGCTCTTCTGGTCAAGCAGAAGAAGGAGAAGATCCACTCGTGGACAATTTCACCCTACAAGTTCTTCTTTGTCGTGGTTGTTTGCGCCTTCTGTTACTTTTGGTTCCCCTCTTACATTTTCCAGGCCCTGTCCACCTTCAACTGGATCACGTGGATTGCTCCTGATAACCTCAACCTCAACATCATCACCGGCTCCAACGGTATGGGCGTCAACCCCTGGCCTACTTTTGACACAAACAACATGTTTGCGCTGTTCGATCCTCTGGTTCTGCCTCAGTTCACTGTTCTCAACACCTACGCTGGAATGATTCTTGGTGCCTCTGTCATCCTCGGCCTGTACTATTCAAACACCAAGGGCACTGCTCACCTGCCTATCAACTCCAACCGAATCTTTGACAACACTGGAAAGGTGTACAACGTGACTCGAGTGCTGTCGAATGGTACTTTTGACGACGCCAAGTACCGAAAGTACTCTCCCCCCTTCTACACCGCTGCCAACCTCATGGTCTACTCATCCTTCTTTGCCATCTACACGCTTGGTTTCGTGTACATTGGTCTGTGTGAGTGGTCCACCATGCTGGAGTCTTTCCGGGACGTCAAGCAGGCGTTTGTTGACATTTTCATGACTGCCAAGTACTACCTGATGCGACTCACCAAGCGGGATGTCACCAAGCACGAGACTGACGCTTCTCAGTTCACCAACCGACAAGATGAGCCTTTCAGCAGAATGATTGCCGCTTACCCTGAAGTTCAGAACTGGGTCTTCCTTCTGTTGCTGGTGGTTTCTTTTGTGCTTGCTGTCATTGCCATTCGAGTCTGGCCTACTGACACTCCCATCTGGGGTCTCTTCTTCTGCCTGGGTATTAACTTGGTCTTCCTGATCCCCCTGACTCTCATTCTTGCATACACCGGATTCGGCTTTGGTCTCAATGTGCTGGTTCAGCTTATTGTTGGATACGCTCTTCCTGGCCATCCTCAGGCTATGATGATCCTCAAGGCTATTGGTTACCAGGTGGATGGACAGGCCCAGAACTTCATTACCGACCAGAAGGTGTCCTACTACACTCACATGCCCCCTCGAGCTCTTATGCGATCGCAGCTCATTGGTACTCTTGTTGGTGCCTTTGTGTGTCTCGGAGTTCTTTACTACCAGCTTGAGATTGACGGTATTTGTACTCCCGAGCAGGCAACCACCACCAAGTTCACCTGTGTGTCCCAGAACACCTTCTTTTCCGCTTCTGTCATCTGGGGAGCTCTGGGTCCTGCCAAAATGTTCCAGATTTACCCTGCTATGAAGTACATGTTCCTGCTTGGTGCCGTTGCTGGTCTCTTTTTCTGGGCTGTTCAGTACCCTCTTCCTGCTTTCCTGGCCAAGAAGTTCCCCCAGCACCGAGAACGAATTCTGTCCATCCAGTCGACTCTCAAGATGTTCAACCCTGTCATCTTTGTCGGAGGTGTGCTCAACTTTGCTCCTTACAACCTGTCATACGCTACTGGAGGCCTGTACGTGTCTATCCTCTTTTCCTGGATCAAACGGCGATACTCGGCTTGGTGGAGTAAGTACACCTACGTTCTTGATGCCGGTCTTATCACTGGCATCGCCTTTTCCGCTATCATCATTTTCTTTGCTGTTCAATACAAGGGCATCGAGCTTGAATGGTGGGGAAACACTGTCTCTTACAACAACCTGGACTTCAAGGGTGCTATTCTTAAGCCCCTGGCTGCCGGAGAGTTCTTTGGACCTTCTCCCGAGAACTACCCTTAGTTTTATTTAATTGATTATGAGTTTATGATTATCACCTGTAGAAGTATCATGTAGTATCTTTAACAAATAGTTCAACTAGTGATTTTATGAGCTAAGTAATTTGTAGAGGCTGAAATATTCACTTTCGAGAAACCCATCAGGCAAGGTTATAATACTTGAACAGCATGTTTATAGACAGGCAGCAAGAGACATTTTGCAGTGTCAAATCTGTCTCACAGCAAAAGAGACATTGACCCAAAGACACCTGGGATCCCTTTAAAAATACAAGCACCATATTCATACTTGTACTTGTACCGTTCTTCTACAGTAATTAACATAATTAAGCAAGTTCGAAACTCTTCAATACTTGTAGGTCTGTGAGTGGGCTTGGCAAGAATAAAAAACAAGGCAGTTCTTCTCCATCAAATAAATGCCTGTTACCGTTGTATTGATCTGATTACTTGACTGTCACTGACAGTCACAAAGTCGATCTGTTTTTACTTGTGATTTGACCATCAATGGATGAGACGTAATTTACAACACCTTGTACATCAACAAGAGCTCGGATCTATACATTCTTGTTCCGGCACTCCCATGTCTCACTCGAAATGCTCATTCTTGCCAATGTCTGACCATCACTGTTATGTTCCACGGAGGGCGTGGCTTCTACGACTAACAGGAAGGTGTTAAGCTGCGTGTTTTGGGTCTGTCACAAATGCTCGTAAACGCACAATTTTCAGAAGTAAGACATCTGCTCTTCCAGAACTTGCTCATGCTTTCTACTCTCAGCCGCACATTCCAAGGTTGGAAGGCAATAATTACAACCTTTTTTTCTTCGGAGACACGAGAATGACAGCTTGTCAGGTTAGCTGTGCAAGTCAAACATACAAGTAAAACATGGTGTCAGAGACTGGAATGGTATATTATATCCTTTCTAAAGATGTATTGACAATTGCTCAATGCTCCATGTATTGTTATTATACGTGCGCATAGCCGCCATTCCATTATCGCCGATCTGTCAATCATCACCGGGGAAACGGTAACTCTTGAAGCCCATATTATTGCGGAAAAGCAGGCCAAGACACGGACAGGTGTATACGAGCGTCGAGGAAGCGGAGAGCAATTGGGTATTTTTTCGGTTTTCCATTGTGTTTACTGTCTTTAGAAGAGCCCCGCATCACGCACCCCACCATGCACGTCCACGCGACGTTTTCGTCTCGACAAACTGTTTTTGGATGTGCGATGATGCACGTTCCTGACTGAGACATGCTATGGGAAGTCGGGGCTTGTAGTGGACGTTTGATGCTAGCTACGCTCATTTAAATGACTGGATGGTGTTCAGCAGGGCATAAATACCGGGGTTTTCATTTTACTGAAACTAAAAGGTATCTCTTTCAGATTAATATTCTGGTCCCACTGCATCTTGGAATGCAATCGCCGTGTTCAAGATCTCGTTTGGGAGGAAGCGACTGATAAACTTTCGCTTGGAATGTAGCGAAAAAATAGGGGTTCCCGGGATACCAGTAGTGAGGACTTCGAAAGCAATAACCGAGACCAGAATCTGTTTATTCATACCTTCATGATCAATTTACGAGCTCCATATTTTCCAGATACCCTGTATAGCTCTCTTTTCCCGAGGAGCAAGAGGGCCTGTTGTTTTGGCGAAACCTTATGTGAAACCTAAAGGCCAGATTCGTCCAAACCTTATTAAGCGGATGATGGCAGGTGAACGAAATTTGTAATAACTAGGGAAGAGAACACGAATAAGAGAAAGAATAAGAGGAAATGTTGGTTAAATTGGTAGCATAGTGAAGGATTAGGATAACCAGAGATATCAGCTGCGCCAATATGCCAGGGGTGCTGTCAATTCTTGCACAACAATCCTTTGTGATGTCCCTGACAGTGATCGGTCTAAAGCGATCCTAATGGACACTAAGCGGGTATTGTGAATATCCACCATAATAGAGCGGTAGCCGCACCAACTTGGTGTGATGAGAAGAAAGCGGATGATTGCTTTCTGCGTTGCACAAGTGTATTGTACAAGTTGTAGTGAAATACGAGCTGCACAGAGCCCCGCCAAAGGCTTTAGACTGGCTAGCCAAGCAATAGCCCTGGTAAAATTCAACAATAAGCCCCGGTAACCTGGATATTTTTCTTTGTTTGTTAGCGTAGAAATAATATTTGCACTTGGGGTGGGACATGTGCTGTAAGGGTCACAGAAAAGTGGTTAAAAGACGGATCGAGCGCTATTGACGTAGAGAAACCATCTGAGATTTCATTTAGTGCCCATCCACCTCTCAATATCGTGAACACCCGATGGCCAGTCAACATTCCAATTATTATACCTCCAACTCTATAGCCAACTCTATAACAGGCTTGCACGGCATACAAAGAAAACAAACTTCGCACGTACATGTATCAGGCAGCCAATGCCATGGTATGGTGAGGAGAGCCATTTCGCGAAAAAGAGAAAAAGAGTCGCTTCACTTGGTTCAGCGTTTTCAGCAACTTCTCAACTTGTTCTGGTCAACACGTCTTGCAAACGACGCAATCAACCGACAACCAAATCGACTAAGAGATACGGTAGGAGATTCCACGATACCTTCTGAAGAACAGCTCATTCAATTCTTGGCCCCCTCAAGTTTGACACACAAGTCACAACACACCAAACACGACTCTCGACACTCTCGACTTCACGACTTTCGACAGTCCGACACTTCTACTTCAGTCAAAGCATTTCAGTGACCCTACTACAGTCAGTGCTTCGACCCCTCATTGACCCCTAAAACTCGGAGTATTTCTCGTTCCACCAACCCACACTCGTTTCCACGCTCGCTACCGACACCCACACTTAATCAGAACACCCCTCACCGCCCGGTTTATTCTTGCTTCATCGGGAAGGCTTATTGACAGTTAGCTCTAATCTAGCATCATCGACCCCCCGCTTTTTTTCGCCCACCTAATTTTTTCTCATCATCATGAGATTCATTCCCCTACTTCTCACCGGAGCCTACGGCCTGTCTCTGCCTGTGGCCGAGGTTGCCGACACAAACCAGCTGGTTGAACGGCAAAACGCAGAAGTGTCACAGATCGTCGGAGCCACCCACGATCTCACCCAGGATCCCGCATGGAGCGCCATTGGCCAGCAGCTCAGCCCACAGAATGGCGCCAGTCTGGACGCTCAGCAAAAGTCATCACAGGCCGCCGCTGCCCAGACAGAGATCCAGAACTTGCTCAGCAAGTACTACTCGTCGATTCCCAACTGGCAGAGCATTGTGAGCACGGCTACGGCTGGAGTCAACAACCAGGGCAATGCCAACCCTCCCACTCGAAACGGAAACGGAGGAGCTAACGGTCCTGCTGGAGGAAACGGAGGAAACGCTCTTAATGGAGGTCCTCAGCAGTCTGGAAACAACCTCATGGACCAGATCTTGTCCGCCCAGGCGGCGGCATCAAGAGAACTGGCCTCTGCGTCGTCTGCCTCTGCAGCAGCAAGAACCGCCATCGTCGCTCCTGGCTCGGCAGTCCCAACCCGCCAGGCCATCCCCACTCGTGAACCTGACGGTATCGCAGGCACTCTTCCTGGTGTGATTGTTCAGTCTCAAAGTGCACAGAACTCGCAGCAAAACTCGCAGCAAAACTCGCAACAAAACACACAGAGCTCGCAGCCGCCGCAAAACATTGCTGGTACTCGAACTGGACTCATGATTCTCCAGGGGCCTACGTCTACTCTAGCTCCCTCTGCCACCGGTCCTGCAGGTAACATTGCAGGCACTCGATCGGGCCTGATTATTCTCCAGAACACTAATACGGCTTCTGCCAACACGGAGAAAACGTCTACTGTCCCTGCATCGACTGTTGTTGTCGTCCCCAGCAACCCTGGTAACATTGCAGGCACCCGATCTGGTTTTGTGGTCGTTGGCAACACCGCTACCACCACCAGTCCTGCGTCTGCAGGCCCCACAGATGCCACTGGTGCTCTTCTGCAGGGCATCGCTGGTCTTCTCGGAGGTGGTGCTGCAGGTGCCATTGGAGCTCTCGTGGGAGCTGGAGGAAGTGTTGCTAGCCCCACCTTTACTGCTACTGAAGGAAGCCCAAGTGGTTCTAACCAGGGCACCTCTAGCTCCAACTCCAACTCCGAGCCCCAGCCTGGTCCTGACGGTGTGGTGACTATCACCATTACTCCCGGATCCATGTTCCCCAAAGCAACGTCGTTTGCCAATAGCCACTCGGCTGCTCCCAAGGGTGCAGTTCCTCTAGTCGCTGTATCTCTCGCTGCCCTCATCCCCCTTCTGTTGTAATACCGAGGCAGTGATGTATAGCCGGTGCTCTTAGCGCCATTCTGTGATCGACAGATCACTCAGGTTCGCCTGAAAATATTTATGAGGAGCTACCTTGGTAGACCACGGTGTTAGTAATGTATCGTATGTTGTAAGCTTAACCGTAGAAGTAGGATTTCACGAAGACGAGAAGGTTGTAAAAGTGCTGTAACATTGCGAGGCTGGGTTTTCAACTGTGCTCTGTGGCGTTCCGCAGTTTCCCCCACAAACGTGGTCTAAATTAGTTGCAAAAATGGGTCTAAAATAAAGTGCCTGCACTACAGCCCGATTAATCGGGTAGACTTTTTGTGGCTACCCGACGCACAGCCGGACTAAAAATACGCGGCCAAGCCAAGAAAAAAAGTTCAAGAGCAGAAGACGCAGGACTGCGGGTGACAGCTCCAGTCGTTAGTGGAATGCAGCAGTGAATACCAAGGTAATAGGTGTGTTGGGGGTCAGTATTACATTGCTGCGCCTTTAAAAATACCATGAACACCATCTCATTTCGTAACCACACCCTCGTATTCAGGTCCCCACTCAAAGACGTTTTTGATCGGCATGCGGCGAACCTAGAGTAGCTTAGTGTGTGATTATTGCATGGTGTTGGGTTTGTGGTTGATATGAAGATCAAGTGGGGTATACAGATATTGGTTTCCTAAAGGGGTTATCAAATGACCCAAAAGTGCCGTGCTACTACTCTATTCTCCACCCTTTCTATCGCGCCCATATCCCGAGCCACGTCATCATTCTCGCAGACAATCTTTTGCAAACCTTATTTCGCGTGCGTCTAAAAGTCATCTTCAGCACATCCTTCTCACGTTTACCTATACTTTATTCCGAACCTACGGACTGAACCTGGTGAACACTGGAGGAATACTAACAGAGACGAAGGAGAGACTCAACACAATGAAGTCATCAATGGTCACATTTCTTGTGACGCTACTGGCGCTCTTCACCTTTGCAACCGCTTCTTTCGACTTGAAATACTCAGTTGAAGACAAGGCTCTCATCACGCCCAAATCGCATCCCTCTCTGTTCTCCTTCACCGGTAGATGGTACAAACGTCACGACACATACATTGCCGCCAACTGGCCCGGCACCTACGTCACTGCTCTTGTTTACGGCAACAATGTGACCCTCATTCTCAAGCCAATCAACTCGGGTAAGGTCGCCAATCACAAGTTCTCCTACTCACTCGACAAGGGTCGCATTCAGGAGGCTGCTATCCAGGAGTACGACTCTAGCATTTCGTCGACTCTGGAGCTGACGCTGTCCGTGCCTCAGGTGGGCCCCAAGGAAGGTAACGTGTTGGTGCCTCGTCTGCTGACCATCTACTCGCACGCAGACTCGCCTCTGCGTCTGTTTGGACTCTACATGGGCAATGTTGTGATCAACGAAGGTAAGAACTGGGCCAAGACGCAGCAGGATATCCCCCGAATCGAGTTTGTGTCCAACTACAACACCTCAGTTGCCGCCCCCAACATTTTCAAGGAGCTGGCGTTTTCTGTGCCTGAGCAGCTCGGTGTCCACCACTCTCACATGACTGCCGACATTTGTCTTGCTCCCGACTGCAACCCCAACCAGTACTCCATGATGGAGCAGTACTTCCACTTCCACTACTTTGACGGAGTCCGACCTAAACGAGGAGTGGACCCCAAGCCTGCTCTCTTCCAGTTTGATCGAGAAGACGCGTTCCTACCCATCAACGACCCCCAGGTAATTGTTGTCGACATTGGAGACATGGACATGAAGAAGAACATTGACCTTGTGACTTTTGGCGACGACCTCAAAAAGTTCCTTGCTTCTATCATGGTCCGATCGTACAAAGATATCAACCACATCTTTGTGCTCGTCAAGCCCGGACGATACGAACAGGCTACCTACAAAGCCATTGAGGAGATTCCCTCTAGTCGAATCACCCCTGTTTACTATGCACGACAGACTACCGACTGGTGGAAGGGATTCATGTGCTCCAACGTGATCCCTGCTACGGGTAAGCCCTTCCCTTATGACTCGCTTTGTGGCAACAAAAGTTTTACTTTCTCCACAAAGGGCGTTTTGGGACATTCCAACGTGTGGATTATGCTGGCCGGTATCATTGTTATTTCCGGAGGCGGCTTCTACTTCATCAAGAAGCGAGGAGGATACCAGGGCTTGCCTGTTACTAAGCAGGACCAATAATCGTCGTATGACACTCTACAACAACTAAAATAATAATGGATGGTTTGATTTATTTGCCACATATTGTGCCCGCCACCCTTTGGCATTGTTTGTATGGAGAAAATTGTATGAAAAGTAGTAAAGCCGGGCCCGCCACTGTACTCCTGTGAACGCCACCATTATATCGATACCAAACTCGTCTATTTTTGAATGTAATTTGTGTGTTAAGTGGCGAGTTCCTTATTCATGGCATTGCCGTTATATATACGCTTAGTCATACAAACTGCAGTAACACAAGTCAGAAATGAAAAACAAGGGTATCGCCTGCCTAAACCTCGACGACTAATATCTTGTGTAGAATAATTTACCTGGTACCTGGTACTCCAGAGTCCAATACTTGAGCATTTGGTTACATCTCCGTTATTTCTTAACCCTAACCTTCCAACAAAGTTTTTCTGCGAACTTTGAAAAAAAAATATATTTCAGGCTACATACTGCACTATTGCCTACCACCGCACAACCACACAAATGAGCAAACGAGCTGCCGAAGATAAACAAACACCCACCAAGGCCACCAAGACCGCTGAGGGTGCCGATGCCGCTTCTGCCGCTACCTCAGGCACTCCTCAGGAGATGTCTGAGATGGAGCAATTGGAGCTCAAGTACGGCGGCATGGAGGATCGATACGATGATGATGGTGATTCTGAGGAGGAGATTTTTGAGGCTGGAGACGAGAATGACGAGGAGATGGAGGACGTGACCGAGGAGGAGTCCAAGAACCGGGCTATGGAGGCTATTGCCAAGGACAATGCTCAGAAGACGGCCAAGTCTGTGTTTGTGCCACAATTGCACGAAATGACGCCAGATATGGTCATGGAGCCTGACATGTCTGTGTACGAGATGATCCACAGCTGCCGACTTAAGTGGCCGTGTCTGTCATTTGACATCCTGCCTGACTCTCTGGGAGACAACCGGTCTTCGTACCCTCACACTGCCTACCTCGCTTGCGGAACTCAGGCCCAAAAGCCCAAGGATAACGAGATTCTGGTTCTTAAGATCTCGCAGCTGGGCAAGACCCAGTTCAACGAGGACGACGACGAGTCCGAAGATGAGGAGGACGATTCTGACCCCGTCATGATCAGCAAGCATATTCCTACCAACTCCACCGTTAACCGAGTGCGAGCATCTCCTTTTGGCAACAAGACTGGTGAATTTCTTACTGCATCCATGATGGAGTCGTCCGAGTGCCACATCTGGGACCTGTCGCCTCAGATCAAGTCTTTTGATGTGCCTGGATCCACCATCTCCAAGCAGCAGCTCAAGCCTCTGTACACCGTCAAGCAGCACAAGACCGAGGGTTACGCTGTGGACTGGAGCCCTCTTGTTTCTGGTGGCGAGCTGCTGACTGGAGACTGCGATGGTAACATTTTCCAGACCTCTCGGGGCCAGTCTGGTTTCACCACCTCCGAGAACCCTTACTCTGTGGGATCTTCTGTTGAGGATCTGCAATGGTCGACTTCGGAAAAGACCGTTTTTGCCTCTGGAGGTGTTGACGGTCTGATTCGAATCTGGGACACCCGTCAGAAACAGAATAAGGCCGCTCTTGAAGTGCGAGCCACTAACACGGACATCAACGTCATGTCCTGGAACCACAAGGTCAGCTACCTGCTAGCCAGTGGCCACGACGACGGTACCTGGGGCGTGTGGGACCTGCGATCTTTCCAGAAGCCCAACCCCAAGCCTGTGGCTGCTTTTGACTTTCACAAGAAGGCCATCACTTCCATCGAGTTCCATCCTACTGAAGACTCTGTGGTTGCTGTGGCCTCTGAAGACTCCACTGTGACTCTGTGGGATCTGGCTGTTGAAGCTGACGATGATGAGGTCAAGCAGCAGCTCAAGGACAATGGCGACATTGCTGAGATTCCTCCCCAGCTGCTGTTTGTGCACTGGCAGGCTAACCCCAAGGAGGTGCGATGGAACAAGCACATTCCTGGCCAACTGGTGTCAACGGGCTCCGATGGCCTCAACCTGTGGAAGTCCATTTCCGTCTAATCGCTCACTGAGCCACACAACCTGCACACAAACTTACTGTTAATGATATTTAGAGTAATCATCTTAATCAAGAATATATATCGGTACAGTACCAGTAGATAATCTATCAGAGTAATTTTCGTCACCCTTGTCTCGTATTCGCCTGGGGTGCATGATGAGCTGCATATACGACTTGGCGCACTATAAACCAATGTAGAAATGCACAAATTCTCAGATGCACCCTACAAGTACCCTGAATAGGTACGGTACTTACAGTATTTTAATACATGCGCATGCCATATTATCCCTGGATACAGTAGCTTAGTCATAAGCTTCCATTTGATGCTAGCTCCTAAACATCTGGTTGCTACGACTAATGACACGAGAGGAATAGTGCTGAAAGCAGCTGAAGTGTAAGCACTCGATTCTAAAGAGAAGACTCTCGGAATACCGGCACAGTACGTATAAAACCCCTACAAAACTAGGTAACACATTGTCACATTTCAGACTACCGGGTACTGCACCTACTGTACTAAGAATACTCGGAAAAGTCCCAGCCGTATGCATGTAGTTTGAGGAATGATCGGATCACACTCCGGCCAAATGTACCCGGGGCCACGATAATCAACGGACTAACACCTTGCATAATGAAAGTTTTTTAGCCGCCCTTAGCTGCGGTACTGATATGAGTGTACGGTGGTTGCACAAAAAATACTGCAACTGTACAAGGAGTGTCAATTAATGAAGTGGTATAATGGACACCTCCTAAACTTGTCTTTTCCCCGCTGACTATCTACCACCCTGTCATGGGGACACGAAAGTTACTCAACATTTATTAACTTATGTATGCAGCAGCATGATAAATGTGCAAATATCGCAGAAAATGCACCATGACGGGTTTTTGCTCACATAGTCCTTTGATAGGGCACCTAAGACATTTTATATATTGTAAACAAAAGAATAATAGCATGGTGGAGGCACAAGTGCTCGTACAAATGAGACAGCTCAAGCTAAGGTTTATGCGCGGCTACGTCTGTCAAAGTAGGTTGGTGGACAATAGTGAACGGAAAAACCTACTATACGATTTCATAGCGAATCGTCCTATAGATGGCTGAACAGGGTCTTATTACTACAGTGACAAGGCTAGGAGACCGACTCACAATAATGCCGCTTTTCCAAAAAAAAATCATGCGTGGACTGCTCGTTTTTTGACATATTTGACAGCTGTCATGAGTGATCCACCGGCGGAATTAATAGCGTTGGGGCAAAAGTCTTCAAGACGACGTTTCAACAATAGGGGCCACTATTTTTACCCCTCATGGGTTCCCCTCTATTATTCCGAGAACTTGAGTTGCTCGATTGTTCCGAATGTTACATTCCATTATTTCCGCCTTACGAAGCGGTCTATCATTTCCGGTTGTTTGGATTGTTCCTATGAATTTTCCCTATCAGGCAAGGTTAATCTCCACATTCTGTCACCCTTTTGATCCCCGGAACCCAATGCCTTCAGGTCATCTAAGCAAGGCTCACTTTTTTGCTGTTCCAGAAACTCCAGGTGTGCAGAAGGCGTACCAGTACGGTACATCCCCGTACAGAAAAAAGCTGTAAGAAAAAAGGCCCTTACATTCATGCCTTTGTCTAATCTCATTTCCCTGTCTCACTCCCACCTGCCTTGCCGCCTTCCGGGTTTTTCCTTCCGAGGTGTGCCGGCGGAAAAAAACAATAAAGAAAAACAACGAGGACACAAAGACCCACTATTCAACGGAGGAGCCATTCCGATACCCCGCCAATTAGTCACTTTGTGTTACCAGCCTCATATGTCTAATTCCCACTCTAACCTACTATACGACTGTAGCCAAGAGGCGCGTGCAGGAGCAAGAAAGTCCGTCTTTTGCTAATCTGACCGGATCCTTTGTCTCTAAAAGTGGGGAAGAGCTAACCACCCCAACGCTGGCATGACGGGACCAACGAGCAAATCACAGCGTCCCATTCTCTCCGCTAGTGGAACCTTATGCCAGAACTGAAGGGGGTCTGTCAGAGCCAAGAGTAGTCAAGGGTACAAGAGATGTAACCAAGGAGTCCGTATTAGAGGTCAGAAGCCGTTCCATGTTAATCTAGTTCATTTGCTCCTCATTTCACAGCCCTACTCTCAGTCTGCATCTCACCCGAGATTTCTTCTCAATATCAAATTATCTAAGACACGGCTACTAGTCCCACACGCCAAGACGCCCAGCATCTGGACCCGGAAATTCCGGGGAAGTTGCGTGTGCATGCATCTACATCTCTTAGTTTGACCACGTCAAAAAGCCAAATGCCAAGAGCCCAAGACTTCAATGAGCACGGGAACGATATACCAAGATCCCAGGACATCTTGGTGATGGCTTGGTGATGAGCACCAAGAGATCTCGAGAAGACGTTTCAAACCACGCCAGTACCGGTTCAATAGCAACAAACAAAGGATCCACCCTGCTAATAAAAAGAAGTCGGGGTAATTAGGCTACATGAGAGATGTTGGTTGAGTTAGTGTCAGCCTACGGATCTCTGTGGGCAGTGACTTCTTTGTCTGAAAAGCGACGTTTCAGAATGTAGTGTGGGGGGATTTGTGTATATATAGTGCCTCTTCTTAGCCCTGTTTTTCTCATCAAAAACTACAACATGTACCCCGAACAAGAGGCGCTGGCTCAAACTGGGCCTGATCTCTCATGGAAGAGTATCAAACACTACTTGGCTACCCGAGTCACCACTCTCAAGCCCCCCAAGCTTTCGGAGGCCGAGAAGAAACACATCAACCCCATTCCTGCTCTAAGGTCACTTAACAAGAAGCAATGGCTTTTTGTTCTCTGTGGTCTGGCAGGCTGGACCTGGGACTCCTTTGACTTCTTCAGTGTGTCGCTGGTGGCCTCTGACATTGCTAAGGACCTCCATGTCACAGTTGCTGACATCACCTGGGGTATTACCCTGGTGCTCATGCTGAGATCTGTCGGTGCCATCATCTTTGGAGTTGCTTCTGATCGATATGGTCGAAAATGGCCCTTCATCTTCAACTGTGTGCTGTTTATCGTGCTTGAGCTGGGAACCGGTTTCGTCCAGACATATAAGCAGTTTCTAGGAGTGCGGGCACTGTTTGGAATTGCTATGGGAGGTATCTACGGTAACGCTGCTGCTACTGCACTTGAAGACTGTCCTCCAGAGGCTCGAGGAGTCATCTCAGGTCTGCTACAGGAAGGTTACGCTCTTGGATACTTGCTTTGTGTGATTTTCACCCGAGCTATCGCTGACACTTCCCCTCACGGTTGGAGAGCTCTGTTCTGGTTCGGATCCGGCCCCCCAGTGCTCATCATCATCTTCCGGTTCTTCCTGCCTGAAACCGATACTTACATCCAGTCTAAGCAAAACGCCGAGGCTCTGGGAGTTGAGAAACACTTTTGGATGGGTGTCAAGACTACCTTCCGATCTTACTGGCTCATGTTCATCTATCTGGTTGTTCTCATGGCTGGATTCAACTTCATGTCTCATGGTTCTCAGGATCTCTACCCCACCATGCTGAAAGTGCAGCTGGGCTTCTCTCCCGACCGATCTACGGTCACCAACTGTGTTGCCAATCTCGGAGCTATTGCTGGTGGTGTGATTATTGGTCATTTTTCGTCGGTTCTCGGCCGACGTCTGTCTATTATGATTTCGTGTATCCTTGGAGGTGCCATGATTTATCCTTGGGCGTTTGTGACCAACTCTGGAATCAACGCAGGTGTCTTTTTCCTGCAGTTCTTTGTCCAGGGAGCCTGGGGAGTCATTCCTATTCATCTCACTGAGCTGGCACCTCCTGCTCTACGATCTTCTCTGGTTGGACTGTCTTACCAGCTTGGTAACCTTGCTTCTTCCGCTTCCTCTACCATCGAAGCTCAGATCGGTACCAGATTTCCCATCAAGGACGCTAACGGTAATGACCGACCAGGAGTCTACAACTACTCCCTGGTCATGTGTATTTTCATCGCTTGCGTCTTCGCCTTTGTCTTCTTTGTCACCTTCATTGGCCCCGAAAACCGAGGTGCCGAGATGGTTGCCCATGACCATGTTGAGTACGTGAAGGAGGGCTATGAAGATGAAGAGAAGGGTGCCACAGAAAACGTGGAAGTCGTTGAGAGAGTGGATACTAACGCCACTAAATAATATAGTAACCAGTAATGAAATGTGTAAGTTGATATCAAGGTTTAAGTTCAAAAATGAGATGACCTCATACGAGAGTTTAACCGGACTACCTTTACAGGGCATAGCTACCGGTACTGTAGGTACTGTACACTTGTATCTCGTTCTAAACACAATATAAATTAAAAGGAATATAAACATAAAGAATTGAACCCACGATGTTATGTCATAATTGGCTTAAGGGAGACCCACAATCGAACATTCTCGCTTGACCCAAACTAGGAATTTTTGGGAGTTTTGAGATATTGGTATCAGTGTGTTTGTCAAGGTTGTGTGATGTCGATTATGTTGTTTGTTATGCGTTTCCGTTCCTGGCGCTCTTGCTGTCGTCGTTTGCATCTATTTGTGATTTATATCGCTGAGTATACACATTACGAGTTTCTAGGGTTGAGAATTAGAATTACATGACCCAGGCGATTCAGATGATACTGATAATATCGTGTTCGGATTAATATTACAAATATAATGAAGTTATGCGGTAATTACCAGTTCTCTTCTACACCAAACTCAATTTATCTCACTATAGATGCATCCTACGGATAATCCTCGTTGAGAAATTGAATCCTCTCGCTTCCCTAAACAATTTCATTTTCTTGATTTTGTTCTGATGTATCTCCCGTGCCCCCTTAAAGCCCATTCCCGTCAAAAACTGTCCTGAACAACCTCAGGTTTAAGATTTCCAGGTATTGCGTCCCCAACGCCTCTGTTTTAATCTGATATGTCTTCTATCATTTAATGAGACAGTTTTTCTTCACCCTTTTTGTTCTCTACTGCTAGTTTGATATTGCTACCAGCCGTCCATATATGTCTTCGTGCTGGCTTCACTCGGTGTTCAACCCGTTTGGGCATTTATTCCTAAGATTTTTGAGTCAAGAGTCAGTAGGAGGAGGTGTTTAGACCATATCCAGAGCAGAAAGCAGGTGCCATTCTGTTTGTGAACCAACTACTTTAAATACTAATTGGACTAATCTTCAAACAATCTCCAATTACGCAGGAGGGATGCCAGAGCCATGAGACTTCAGTTTATAGTTAGCTACAAGGGGTAAATTCAGCTGGAGGATACGTGTTTAGTAATCCATCATAAATCTTGTAAACACCTTGTTATTATCAACTTGTACCATTTGATCGGTGTTCATGTTCGTCATTATAATCAAAAAAAAAAAAAAAAAAAGGCTTCTTGTTATGATTGAGTCCAGGTACCAGTAACACCACAAGGAGAGACCATAACAAGGTGAAACAAAGCGCATTGTACTTCCAGAGGTATGCTACAACGTGGGAAACTGATTACAGACCAAAATAAAAAAGTTGTTTTTTTCCAAAAAAAGTCAGGTTTTCGCCTTATGGGGGGGACCACATGGGAATTTGTCAAAAAACAGCAAAAAATCAAGAAATTACAAAACTTCAGTCTCATCAAACTGGGGTAAAAACCTCATATTCCATATTTTTAAAAGCGTTACCAGTATGAAAACGATCAATTGATCGGAATACCAACTTCATCTTTGTCATTAGCAATTCGTGATCTGCTGTTTTGAACTAATCCTTGATAAATGTGACACCGAAAAAAAACTGGAAAAAAAAACTGGAAAAAAAACACAAAGTTTTTATAAATGGCATTATTAGTAGCTCAGGTTGTTCTTTGACATCACGACATACTGTAAGTTAATTTCCACGTTCTTGAGGCACGCCTTTGACCTTCTCGTACACTGTTTTGTATGCAGAGATTTGCTTGAAATGATCTTAATTGAGTATCACCACAAGGAGAGATCACAGCAAGGTGAAACAAAGCCCATTGTACTTCCAGAGGCGTGCTAAAACGTAGGAAACTGATCACAGACCAAAATAAAAATGTTGCTTTTTTCCAAAAAAAGTCAGGTTTTCGGCTTGTGGGGGGGACCACATGCGGTTTTGTCAAAAAACAGCCAAAAATCAAGATTTCAGAAAACTTTATACTCATCAAACTGGGGTAAAAAGCTCGGGATTTGTACTTTTTAAGACATTAACTGAAGTAAAAAGATCAACTGATTCTATATACATCTTCAGCTTTGTCATTAGCACTTCGGGATGTGTTGTATTGCACTAATACTTGCCAAATGTGACATCGAAAAAAAACAAGAAAAAAAAAAACAGAAAAAAAAAAACAAAGGTTTTATAAATTGCGATATTAATAGCTGATATTGTTAATTAACATCATAATATACCTCTTATCAATTTCCACACTATTATTGAACCTCTTTGACCTTTTCGTACACTGTTTTGTAAAGCAGATATTTCGTGATATGATCATACCTGAGTAACACCACAAGGAGAGACCGGATCAAGGTGGAACAAAGGGCATTGTACTTCCAGAGGCGTGCTATAACGTGAGAAACTGATTACAGACCAAAAAAAAAAAGTTGCTTTTTTCTCAAAAAAGTCAGATTTTTGGCTTGTGGGGGGGACCACATACGATTTTGTCAAAAAACAGCCAAAAATCAATTTTTCATAAAACTTCAGACTCATGAAACTGGGGTAAAAACATCGAGAGTTGTAATTTTTAAAACGTTAACTGAATTAAAATGATCAATTGGTTCTATATACATCTTCAGCTTTATTGATACCACTTCGGGATGTGTTGTTTCGCACTAATCCTCGTTAATTTTGACACTGAAAAAAACTGGAAAAAAAAAACTGAAAAAAAAAACACAAAGTTTTATAAATTGCAATATTAATAGCTGGGGATGTTCTTTGACATCACAATATACTGTAGGTTAATTTCCACGTTCTTGAAGCACGTCTGACACTTTTTCGTACGCTGTTTTCTATGGCAATATTTGCTTGATATGATCATACTTGAGTAACACCACAAGGAGAGACCGCAGCGAGGTGAAACAAAGCGCATTGTACTTCCAGAGACGTGCTACAACGTGTAGCACTGAATTTGAGGCAAAAAAAAATGTTGTTTTTTTCTCAAAAAAGTCGGATTTTTGGCTTGTGGGGGGGACCACATGCGATTTTGTCAAAAAACAGCCAAAAATGAAGATTTCATAAAACTTTGATCTCATCAAACTGAGGTAAAAACAGAAGATTTTAAATATTTTAAAACGTTACCATAATGAGAACGATCAATTGATGCTATATCCATCTTCACTTTTGTCAATACCACTTTGGAATGTGTTGTTTTGCAAGAATCCTTGTTAATCCTGACACTGAAAAAAATTGGAAAAAAAAAATTGAAAAAAAAAACATAAAGTTCTTATAAATGGCAATATTAGTAGGTGATATTGTTCTTAGACATCTCAATATACCGCTTACCAATTTCAACGCTCTTGTGCCACGTTTTTCACCTGTTTGAAGTGTTTTGTATTGCAGAGATTATGCACCCTTTCTTGATATGATCGTATCACCGCAAGGAGAGACCATAGCGAGGTGAAACAAAGGGCATTGTACTTCCAGGGACCTGCTACAACGTGGGAAACTGATTTTGAGGCGAAAAAAAAAAGTTGTTTTTTTCTCAAAAAACACCAATTTTTGTCTCGTGGGGGGGACCACATGAGATTTTGTCAAAAAAAGGCAAAAATCGAAAATTTACAAAACTTTGGTCTCCTGAAACTGGGGTTAAAACCTCACGTTTCGTGTTTTTTAAAACGTTATCTGGCTTTAAACGATCAATTGATTCTATGTAAATCTTCACCTTTGCTAATAGCACTTCAGGATATGTTGTTTTGCGCAAGTCCTTTCTTTTTATGACACTGAAAAACAAAGCTGAAAAAAATCTGAAAAAAAACACAAAGTTTTTATAAATTGCAATATTAATATATGAGATTGTTCTTTAACATCACAATATACTGTAGATCACTTTCCACGCTCTTGTGGCACGTTTTAGATCATTTTGGACACTGTCTGTTCTGTATTGCAGATATTATGCACCCCTTTCTTGATATGATCTCGGATATGGCCTTGATAAGGAATGAGGGGTCTGAAGGAGATTTTGCGGGAGATTTGGTCAATTGAGGAGTAGGAGACGTATTTATTATTTGTTGATTGGATGATTTACAGGTGGGAATTGCTGTCAGCGTGAGGGTAGAAACAGAATTAGTGGCGGTARTGWGTMAAATTTAGATGTAAWAGGATTACTCCGTACTGGCAGATATAGTCTGAAAAAGAATTGGTTCAAAACAAACCCATTTGAGAGTGCTAGCTCTTATCACCGATTATCTCCGGTGTTTTGGAAA
>BCKF01000006.1:1337408-1374209 GCA_001600515.1 Yarrowia sp. JCM 30694 | reverse complement strand
TACCAGTACACTCTCCTGTTCTAAACCTGATACATTTCACTCTACAAACAGCCTACAAAAAAGGCAGTTTCATTGTTTTATTTCCCAGCGTGAATAAACAATACCTTAAAATCTCAAACCTCTGGCATTCTTCCTGGGTATTTGAGGATGGTTTGAAGATTAGTGAATTTTGCATCACGCAGTCGTTGGTTGACAGACACAGTGTTATCTGATTTGTGATCTGGCCAAGGTGCTGTTATCTGTCTTCTTGATTTTTGAACCGCAACCAGAAGTTCTCAGGAATGAGCGCCCAAACGAATTGAACACCGACTGGAAGCTAGCTAGAAGTCATGTTTGGATGGTTGGTAGCAATAATCCAATAGCAGTCAGAAAAGAAATACAAATGTAATAGAACTATCAGAACCGCCTGAGTTGTGTGATTCCAATGGTGGTCGAGTCTACATTCCCATATTATGAATACCACCTCGAGATATACCGCAAATGATTACGTCATGTGTCATCGAGCACTCATACTACAGATTTCAAGAGTTGCCTGTTGAAATAGCACGCCTCAGACGGTTCGAATGATACCAATAACGTTGTGTTCTGATCGATATTATTGAACAATTGTTTGCATTACACAGATTAAACCGGATGAACGGTGTGTGACGTTTATGGGGGCAAATGAGACTTTATTGGGCTTTAACTGAACGTCCAAGAGGTGTATTAAGAGTGCTAAAAAGTGTAGAAGAGTTGGAGGATGTTTTGTGCTGGTTTCTGAGAGTTGACTAATTTGAAAGCAACAAAACTTGATAGAACTTCATGGATATAACAGGTATATGCGTAAATATGCCTTCCATATGTGTATTAGATCTTTCTAGACTTGTTAAATGATTTACACCTGTGTAGGATAACGTAGGAGCTAGCTATAATTTATTTTAATTATTTAGTATTATTTTGATTTTTTCGAAAAATCAGAAAAATCAAATTAAATAAAAATAATTCGGAGCGACAAAAGTCAAAAAGAGTAGACATCTATGGACTGGTGAGACTCTCATACTACAGTTTTTTTGTTGATTTAGTTCATATCTGATGAGTTATGGCTCCAGTATTCTCCGTTACTAAACTCAATATATATTACTCTACAAGCAGTCTACAAAGAAGACACTTATACKRTTTTGTTCCTCTCGTCTCCGTCTACAATCTCATGTGTTTTAGCTTGCTAGGAAAAGCCTCCCTCACCACCTTTARCCCCAATAATGCGCTGACTGATTGCRAGTCTCTGATMYCATCAAGCACTCATACTACAGACTTCTAGAGTTGCTAKTTGGAATGGCACGTCTCAGGCGGTTCGGAWAATACCRATAACGTTGTGTTCTGATCGATATTATTGAACAATCTTTTGATTTAAATCAGTGTAAACTGATTAACGGAGTGTGACGTTTCTGGGGGCAAACGGGCTTTAAATATGTTTTAAATSGACGTATAAGAGGTGGTTTAACAGTTCTGAAAAGTTTAGTTGGGTTGGAGAATGTTTTGTGCTGATTTCTGAGAGTTGACGAATTATAAATGAACGAAACTTCATGGAACTTCATGGATATAACAGGTATATGCGTAGATATGACTTTCACATGTGTATTGGGTCTGTCTAAACCTATAGTGTGATCTACAGCTGTCTAGGATAACGTAGAAGCGAGTTAGAATTTATTTTAATTAATTTGTATTATTTTGATTTTTCCGAAAAATCAGAAAAATCAAATTAAATAAAAATAATTCGGAGCGACAAAATTCAAAAATAATACACATTTATGGACTGTTTGGACACTCAAGCAAAAGTTTTTTGGTTGATTCAGTTCATATCTGATGAGTTATGGCTCCAGTATTCTTCGATACTAAACTCAATATATATTACTTTACAGGCAGTCTACAAAGAAGACACTTCTACAGTTTTGTTCCTCTCGTCTCCCTCTACAATTACATATGTTTTATCTTGCTATGAAAGACCTCCCTCACTTCGTTCAACCCCAATAATTCACTGAGTGATGGCTGGTCTCGGAATTGGAGGTATTTTGTCTTTTTAGAGGCTGCATCAAGAAGAATACTCTTCTTGCATTCAGGCGGTTCGAATGATACCAATAAAGTCATGTTCTGATTGATATTAATGATCAATATTTTGATTTAAATCAGTGAAAACTGTTTAACGGAGTGTGACGTTTGTGGGGCAAGTGGGCGTTGAATATTTTTTTTAAATAGACTTATAAGAGGTGGTTCAACTGTGCTGAAAAGTGTAGAGAAGTTCGAGGGTGTTTTGTGCTGGTTTCTGACAGTTGACAAACTGGAAGTCAACGAGATTTCATGGGGCTTCATGGATATAACGGTAATATGCGTAAATATGCCTTCCATATGTGTATTAGGCCTTTCTACACTTGTGGAATCATGTAAAGTTGCGTAGGATAACGTAGAACCAAGTTATAATTTATTTTAATTAAATTGTATTTTATGATTTTTTCCGAAAAATCAGAAAAATCGAATTAAATAAAAATAATTCGGAGCGACAAAAGACAAAAATATTAGACATTTATGGACTGGATAGACTCTCAAACAACAATTTTTTTGTTGATTCAGTTCATATATGATGAGTATGGCTCTTCCCAATCCAGAATTCTCCGATACTAAACCTCTAATATCTTAATCTACAGGAATCCTATAAGTAAGCCACTTATATCGTTCTGCTCCCCTCGTCGCCCTCTACCATCTCATCTGTTTTATCTTACTCTGAAAATCCTCTTTCACCTCCTTCAACACCAGTGATCGCAGAGCTCGAAGTTGGGGATATTATGTCATTTAGCCACTGTATCAATTGGAATAGTCTTCTAGCATCAGTATTCAACATTGACTTAGCTATTTACAAACTCCCTAGACTCTTTAAATTGATTTTGAAAGTCTACTTGGACAGCTAGTTTTTGTACTAAAAGAACCCAGCTCAAAAGAACCATAACAGGAGTAGGTAACAGCTTGAATTCAAAGTTAAGAGTTGATTCAGAGTGTTCAATAAAGGTGCAACTCGGTATATCGTCATAGAGCAGGTATCATTGTGTTTTTCAGCCAATTGCTTTAGCAAAAACTTACTCCTACTTCAAATCATCTCCAAGTAACCTGAAGTAATATCAGAAGTGTGACACTTCCATGTATTATTTATTGAGACGTAGGGAATAAGCTTGCAGTTGTGGATTTCTTATAAGTTGTATCTAGCGTGAGATATGTCAGCTTTAGTAAACGAGAGATACCATAGCGCATAGCACTTTTGCATATGTATAAGCTGTCAAAATACAGGTAAATTAGTATCATCCTGGCCACCTGAGGCGTGTGAATCTAATGGACAACTCTAGAATCTTGTAGCATCAATACCCATAGAGATATTCTAAATACAAGTTCAGACGACGACAGCAAGAGCTCCATGAACGGGAACACTCAGGGACCACCATATTCAGTATCACACGATCTCAACGAACACCCCTATACCAATATCTCAACACCCCCAAAAATTCCTAGTTTGGTCGCCGAAACCTTAAATAAATCGTGCAGAAACGCAAGTAAACACAAAATAAATGGCACCATTGTGTTCATCGGGAAACGAGGATCACTCCTATACCCATTACTTTATGTTTCATTTTTTACAAATCTTTAACCCCTCCTAACATACCCAGGATTAATGGTAGAGATTTGGGCTTTTAAGGTATTGTTTATTTAAGCTATGGGAGCATTGGGGAATTTTTTGGTTAAGATTGGCTGTATTTTAGGCGACCAATTTTTTTGAATATTACTTGAAATACACCCAATCTTAACCAAAAAATTACCCAGTGCTCCCACAGCTTAAATAAACAATACCTTAAAAGCCCAAATCTCTACCATTAATCCTGGGTATGTTAGGAGGGGTTAAAGATTTGTAAAAAATGAAACACAAACTAATTGGTATAGAAGTGATCAATTTTTGCAGACGAACACAATGGTACCATTTATTTTGTGGTAAACACCATATCTGCACAATTATATTTTAGGTTTCTCCCGTAGTTTATGCCGTCCCGATACTTTATGCTGGGACCAAACCAGGTACTTTATGCTACTTTGAGTGGCCTTTTCTCAGTGGGTATTGTCTGTAGAAAGGTCAGAAATAGTTCATTTTGAAGCACGCTATCAGTAAATTAAGACAAATTTTTCAGAATTGAAATCGGAGGTGTTTTGGCCATGTTAGATATTCAGCGTAGAACAAATCAGGTTAACCTCTACATTTGCTGTAAAGTACCCATGACACGAGATTTGTAGCAATTTAGCACAAGTATTATTCCTTGTGTTACCACTGAATACAAGACGCACTCTTTGGAATTCCAATAGCTCAATTTGTTGTCCGAAAAATACACTGTAAAGCAGCACCCCATGCGTGCGGCTCATTAATTGGAGAATTAAGGTTGGGGACAATATCGAAAAGTGGAGGGGGTTTCTCAAATGCTCAGTATTGGACTATATACAGCCATGTAGTAAGTGGTCTTTATCATCATCGATGTACCCTCCGCTGTGTCTGTATCATCCAGAACCGTTCTTGGACTGGTGGACGTTAGGAAAGGACAATAACCTGGCTCGTGTTTCGTTTTTGTGTTTTTTACATGTGCGAGGAAGGTCTCAAAGGCACAATTGGAACATGGCCAAAACACCTCTGATTAAAATTCTGAAAAGATGCTATTAATTTCCCAACTGAGGGCTTCAAAATGAGCTACCTCATACCTTTCTACAAGCTCTGCTGGATCAACAAATGCTGCCTAAAGTTCCATAAAGTACCTGGTTTTGTCCCAGCATAAAGTACCGGGACGGCATAAACTACGGGAGCGGGTATGCACGATCGCTCCCGTAGTTTATGCTGGGACCAAACCAGGTACTTTATGCTACTTTGAGTGGCCTTTACTCAGCGAGTAAAGCTTGTAGAAAGGTCAGGGATAGCTCATTGTGAAGCCCTCTGTCGTAAAATTAAGATAATTCTGTCAGAATTGAAATCAGAGGTGTTTTGACCATGTTCGAATTTCAGGATGGAACAAACCAGCTTAAGCCTCTATATTTGCTAAAGTACATCTGAAACGAGTTATTCGGCAATTTAACACATATAATATTCCTAACCTTACCTCTGGCTACAAACCACRCTCTTTGGAATTCCCTTAGCTCAATTTTTTGTCTAGAAAACACACGGTAAAGCAGCACACCAGGCGTGCGGCTCGTTAATTGGAGAATTAAGGTTGGGGACAATATCGAAAAGTGGAGCGGTGTTCTCAAATGCTCAGTATTGGACTATATGCAGCCATGTAGTAAGTGGTCTGTACCATCAACGGTATACCCTCCACGGTACCTGTAACATCCTGGATGGTTCTTGGACCAGTAGACGTTAGTAAAGGGCAATAACCTGGCTCATTTTTCGTTTTTGTGTTATTTACATGTACTGAAAGGGTCTCAAATGCTGGATTTCTAACATGGCCGAAACACCTCCGATTTCAATTCAGAAAAATTTGTCTTAATTTACTGATAGGGGGCTTCAAAATGAGCTATTCCTTACCTTTCTACGAGCTCTGCTGGTTCAACAAATGTTGTCTAAAGTTCCATAAAGTACCTGGTTTGGTCCCAGCATAAACTACGGGAGTGATCTTGCATACCCGCTCCCGTAGTTTATGCCGTCCCGGTACTTTATGCTGGGACCAAACCAGGTACTTTATGCAACTTTACGCGGCCTTTACTCAGCGAGTAGAGCTCGTAGAAAGGTCAGGGATAACTCATTTTGAAGCCCTATGTCGGAAAATTAAGGGAATACTTTCAGAATTGAAATTGGAGGTGTTTTGGTCATGTTAGATTTTCAGCGTAGAACGAACCAGCTTAACATCTAAATTTGCTCAAAACATACATGAACCGGTTTTGTAGAAATTTAGCACATGTAATATTTATCTCTTTACCTCTGGCTACAAAACTCACATTTTGGAATTCTCTTAGCTCAATTTGTTCTTCGGAAAACACACGATAAAGCAGCAGCCCCAGGCGTGCGGCTCGTTAATTAGAGAATTAAGGTTGGGGACATTATCGAAAAGTGTAGGGGCTTTCTTAAATGCTCAGTATTGGACTATATGGAGCAATATAGTAAGTGATCTGTATCATCAGTGGTGTGCCCTCCTCTGTTTCTGTAGTATCCTGAACGGTTATTGGATCGCTAGACGTTAGTAAAGGACAATAACTTGGCCCGTTCTTCGTTTTTGTGTTTTTTACATGTGCTGGGAAGGTCTCAAATGCTGAATTTCTAACATGGCGAACACACTTCCGATTTCAATTCTGAATGAACTATCTTAATTCTACAATTAAGGGCTTCGAAATGAACTATCTCTTGTCGTTGTACGAGTTCTGCTGACTTCATAAAAGCCGTTCAAAGTAGCATAAAGTACCTAGTTTGGTCCCAGCATAAAGTACCGGGACGGCATAAACTACGGATATGTACGTATGCAAGAGTATGCAACCCGCTCCCGTAGTTTATGCTGGGACCAAACCAGGTACTTTATGGTACTTTAGGCGGCTTTTATTCGGCGAGGAAAACTCGTGGAAAGGTCAGAGATGGTTCATTTTGTAGCCCTGATTTGACAAATTGTAAATCAACGAAATTTGATGGGACTCCATGAATATAACAAGAATATGCGTAAATATACCTTTCATATGTGGATTAGATCCCGAATTCAAGTTCAAGCGACGACAGCAACAGCAATATGAACGAAAACGCTTAGCGACAGCCATATTCGGCATCGCACAATCTCAATGAACACGCCCATACCAATAGTTCTGTTTGGGTTAGAATGTATCACTTGTCATCAAAGGTTAACTAAAAACTAAATCAATTACTTGAAAGCTAAAGTAAATATGCATTGTTTTGCGGAGAACTGTGACGAGCATACTGTGCTTGACACAGCTTTAAAATGATTCTAAAAATTTGGAAATTGAAGCTGTAACTCAGAAGGACATGATCGAGGTTACTAAATACTCAAGGATATCTTATACCAGATCTTGTGGCATGTTTACGGGAATTATTTATCTCGAATATCAGAGCCAGAAAAAGAAGAAAATCAAGGCTATTGAAGTGGCATCGGATACTTACAGCCCAGTACTGAATGATTCCATACTTTTTTTTATCTTTCATAGCCATTATCAGTGACTTGTGGCTTTTATAAGTTGTGTATATATATTCCATGTTGTTGTTGTAAATCATTTATTAATCAGTCTATTTAACCTCCACGGCAGTGACTGTAGGTCACAAATAAACTCACCAGGTGCTGTGCGCCTGTGAGCTTACATAAAGAATTACTCAATGTTTCGCCAGCGAGAAGAGCGCCGCTGTCCCGAATATACGTAGGCGGAAGAGGGTAGCGAGCCTACGGGCCCTCAAATAACCCCAACCAAACAGCCCGTCTTATTGACGGTGGTTTTACCCCAGTCATCAATCCTCCTCTGACATTTCAATATGGAAAGGCCAGTGGGYSGGGGAACCAGTCCCACAGTGTCTATCGAGGGCGTAGGTTGGTGAGAGAGTCGATTCCCTACGCGAAAGTCTCAATTACAACGATGCACGGTTTTCAATAAGTGTGCGCACTGTTCCTAGCGGGTGTCGAACTCGCGGCCTTTCCGACCGGCCGTAACCGGCTTTAACAAGAATTTAACCCATTCGGTTAAGGGCTGGATCCCATATATATATTCCATGCATCTAAAAAGCTTAAATATTCATTTCTTGTATTTATAACTCTAAATATTACTTTTGTGAACTCTAAACTTCAGTTTTTGACCTTCTGAGGCCCTAGAGTGCATTTTCTATCCGTTTTAGGCTGGGTTCACCTTAATCTGGTGAAAGCGACCTTAAAATTTGTTTTGATTTCCCAATCTGGATGGGGTAAGCTTAAAGTGGACGCTTATGTCCCAATTAGTTCAAAAGCACAAGTTTAAACTTCGTGAAAAGTAATATTTAGACTTTTATATTAGTAACACAGACACCCGAAATTTGATTAGACACTTTGAGGACCTTAGAAGAATATGGCAGTGATGAATAATATCTTGAAAAAATTCCTGATTCGAGCAGTTTGTGATACGCACATTTATTTTGTTCCATCTCTTGTTGTTCTCCTGTTATCGTTGATACTGCACAACTATATTTGCTTTATGAGCGGTAGCCGATCAGCAAGGAACCTACCGGTACATGATGTTTACTTGGTACTAAAATTCTTCCTTCGCCAATGGCTTTAAGATGTAACAAAACTTGTTAGTTTATTCCCTGTTGTTGCTGGTGTATCGGTAATTGAGTATAGCTCGTAATATGGAAATATTCCAACAAAAGTGTCAACCACTTACTTTAACATTAAGTAATTTTTACCCAAAAAAAGAATATTTGAATCCAATACATTCTGTGTTATAATGCTTCAAAACAGATTTACGAACATGTGAATTGAAGCTGAGCTGTAGACAAATATGGTGCTTGTATTAGAATTGATATGGATGTTGTTTCTGCTCAGTTGTCGCTATTGTATGAAATTTACATTCAACGGCCTCAAGAGCTTCAAAAGCAAGAATATAAAAGTTTGTAACATCGTCACATATAGCTGTGACTCTAGGAATCATTATGTGTACAATTGATTTTTAATCAGGACCAACCAGGGGCCATTATGGCTTACACAAGTGCTGGAGGTTTCTCTCATGCACGTATAATAGCTTAAATCTCTTTTTTGATGAATTAGAACTCTAAATATTACTTTGGTGAACTCTAAACTTCAGTTTTCGGTCTCCCTTAGCCCAAAAGGGCATTATTTAACCCATTTGGGCTGGGTTCACCTTAATTTGGCCAAGGTGACCTTAAAAAGTTGTTTTGATTTCTCAAACGGGACAAGGTAAGCTTAATCGGATGCATATATCCTAATCGGGTCAAAAACACAAGTTTAAACTTCGTAAAAAGTAATATTTAGAGTTTTTGTTATGATAACACAGACACCAGATTACTGTGTTGACGATCGCAGGCCCTTAAACAAATGCGACAGCAGCAACTGATAGCTCAAAAGAATTCCTGTGTTCAGGAGATTACCATCCACACTTTTAATTAGTTTTGTCGCTATCTGTTCTCCTGTTATCGTTGATATTCAAAAACTAGAGCTTTTACTTCAACAAAGTCTAGGCGGACGGAAAGATTTCCTAGATGATATTAATCGAATCCATATTAGTCCCCTTGCGAAGAGCTTCAAAATGAGCTATTCTACATGTCATTCCGCTCTCTTTTTCTTATCTTGCATACCCGTAATTTATGCCGCTCCCGTAGTTTATGCCGTCCCGATACTTTATGCTGGGACCAAACCAGGTACTTTATGGAACTTTATGCAGCATTTATTAAGCCAGCAGAGCTCGTAGAAAGGCAAGAGATTGTTCATTTTGAAGCCCTTACTCAGGAGATTACAATGATGCTTGCAGAATTAAAATCGAAGGTGTTTTGACCATTTTAGAAATTCAGCTTTTGAGACTGGCCAGAGAGCCCTTCAGTTACATGCCAAGTGTCGTTCCTGCTCTCATGCAGCCTAAGAGACTTTCTCAGTACCAGGTACATGTAAATAACACAAACGTGGAGTCTGAGCCAGGTTATTGTCCTTCACTAACCTCTACTGGTCCAAGAACTGTACTGGATGTTACATAAACCGCGGAGGGTACGGTACCGACCACTTAATACATACTAAATATACAATGAAAAACCTACGACAGTTCTCGTATTTTTTATTTTTAATAATAGGTATTTCCAATAATATTTTTGCACAATAAATATTCGCAAAAGTAAACGCTCTTCGGTTCGATTCTTATTCGTGTATTGTCTTTAATAAAACAAAAATGCAAAATACTGCCATTTCTTTACGAAGCCTACTTGTAACAATGTATCACTCAGTAAAGTGGTTTTCAGGCTTGTTACTATCCTACTGGTACTGTACAGTACTATCTCTCACTGTGTCATAGGATATAATTAGTTTAAATATTTTGTTGAGCTGGCTGGTAATCTAAGTTCGGCGGCTAAATTGCGGTTAAATAAAGCTAGGGTTGGGGCACGTCCAAGATGACAAGATATAGAAGGAGAAGTACAGTACTGGTACCAGGTACTAGAGGCCCAACGCGAGGAAGAGACAGATCCGCACTACAAGTACAACACAATGTCTGTCACTCTTCACACAGACGCCGGGGACATAAAAGTCGAGGTTTTTTGCGAGGCTGTCCCCAAAGCAGCGGAAGTGAGTATCTCATCCACCAGCAGCACATCGCACTCGGACTAACCCAGAACTTCATGGCATTATGCGCGTCAGGAACATATGATGGAACCAAAATACACAGAAACATAAAGAGTGAGTTAAGAGGGAAGGATCACATTACTAGGCACCGCGTCTCGTTTCTTTTAGGTCGATCTGACTAACCCAGCATTCATGGTCCAAATGGGAGACCCAACTGGCACAGGCAAAGGTGGAGAATCAATTTGGGGGGGCAAGTTTGAAGATGAAATCAAACCGACTTTGCGACATAATGCTAGAGGCATCGTTTCCATGGTCAACTCGGGGCCTAACACAAATGGTAGCCAGTTTTTTATAACATACGACAAGCACGTGAGTTTGGATGGTAACTACACGGTATTCGGGAAAATGATTGATGGTAAAGAGGCTTTGGATCAGCTAGAGCAGGTTGAGGTTGATAAGAAAAACCGGCCCACAACCCCCATATTTCTCAAGAGCGTCACCATCCACGCGAATCCATTTGCCCTGTAATACATAGCGCTAGGAAAGCTGGACGCAGTGGAAACACTGCAGTACGTTTAAAGGCTTCAAAATACCAGCACGGGTAACACCTCCCGTCTGTTTTCATCTATAATTAACTATGTACAATTTTGAGCTTAGTCATCGGACTTCTTGGGCTCCTTGCCTCGAGGCTCAACAGCTCCTCGTCGAGTCTTTGTCTCCTCGAAGAGAACCATTCGCTTAACTATGTTAGTATTTTATCACAACAACCAACTCACTCAGCCTTTGGCACCGCAGCGAGGTGCTGAATGTTCAAGCAGATTGTAGAATGACGTGCTGACGTTGTAGTTCGGACTGCCTGTGTATTCCCGTTCCTAGTCTGATTCATTTGTCTGTGTTACTCACCGATAGGGTCGTATTTCACCTGAGTGATGGGTCGGGCCACACGAGGTCGGAAAACGGTTCGCATGACGCCGGTTTTTGCCGAGGAAAAGAGCTTGATGACGGTATTCTTGCTTCGTACTGTGTTAGTCGATGTTGTTATGCTGCTGAGGTTGTTGATAATACTCACCAGCCATGTTGTGTTATTTTTGATCTGATGTCGGAATCAAGTGGTGATTTGGATGCGGGTGACAATTTTACCCCAAAATAAGGTTTGTGTCTAGCATGTCAGGTTGTCACCGCCAGCACAACCCAAAATCACCACCACAGAACATGAGTAGCCACATTGGGAAGATCTCAGGCAAATTGTTCCTGGATGGGCAGTTTGCCACCTTGGCAGACCTCGACTCTCTTGACCAGCTCGAATCTGAGCTTTTAGAGAAGGAGAAACGCCTGAACGCAGGCATCACCACAGCTCACACTGAAGCCTCCAGCCTGGTGGTGCAGCATGCCAAGGAAGTTCAAGACTCGGTGGAGGAAGGTGATAAGGCATCAATTCTTGCGGCTCTCGAGGCCCTCAGCATACACGAGGATATCAACACCAACAACGAGGTACAAGCAGCAATCAGAAATGCGGAGCGGCTCGCTTCATCCGAACATCACATTGGCAACCTCGTGTCGTTGCAACAAAGCTACAACACGTCTAGCGAGACTGATTCGAGTACCAAGGTTAAAAACGCCATTCAAGAGTACCTGGAATTGGGCCACAGGGATATCCCTCCTGCCGTGGAGGTCCTACATTCTCAATGGAGACAGCAACTGCAGAAGAACGCGCAAACAGAGCTCCAGAGACTTTCCAAGCAGGCAGAGGAAGAGCTGGTCACTTGTAAATATCCATCGAAGGAATTCCAGCCCTCTGAGCATTTGCTGTCTGTTCTGGAAGAGATGGTATTCTTGGACAGCTCTTTGAGAACGGAGTCCACAGCTGATCCCCAGGGTGTGCCACTAGAAGCCTTTTCGGTTCTTACGGCCCCTTACGATGTGAGACTTCGGTTCCACTTTGAAGGCAACAAAGACACAAACCAGCCCGACAAGCCCGAGTGGTTCTACTCATACTTTCTAGATATCATCGAAGAGCAAGAAAACTTTCTGCAGGAGTACGTTCAGCCTCTTTTGGGTGATAGTGATAGAATTGCCGTGAATGAGTTCATTTGCGCGCTGGTTCCCTCCGCTATTCGAAAAGCTACCGTTTTGTTTGATGCACTTCGAGACACATCTACCGAACTTTCTCATCTTCTTTATGAAACGGTAGTATTCGAGACTGCTCTCAAGGAGAGATTCTTTTACAGCCCTAATAAGGGCAAATGGGTGGGCATCTCTGGGGCTATTCTCACACCGGCGAGGTTTGAGACATGGCTCTCTGTGGAGCGAGATTTTGCAATTCAGAGATTCCAGTCGATCATCCAGCTTCCAGATGCATGGGAAATCGATTTTGATGGTGTTGAAAGGGGCGTGACTAAGCCCACTAAGAGTGCGCTGATGGTCAAGGATCTCCTGGAGGGGGTTACTGACCACTACCGAAGTCTGACAAGCGTTACATACAGACTCAAGTTTCTGATCAGTATCCAAACCACAATTCTTGACCTTTATCACGAACAGCTGCATGAGCAAAACCTGCTTTTGGAGTCAAATATCTCTCTGTTGTCCAGGGCACTTGTTGGAGCTGCTGATAAACAAAAAACTGGAGGGTCGGAAGGTATCTGGAGAGTGTGCCGCATCTTTGGCAGTGCCAAGTTCATGATTGAGACTCTGCAGGTATGGGGTGAAGATGTCTTCTTTTTGGAGCTTTGGAGAGACATTACTTCACTGAACAACTCTACTAGAAAAGAGGGTGGTATAGATGCCATGCAGACGTCTGCCACTCTTCCAACGGATGACACGGATGATGGAACGCTGTTCGATGATACCATCAAGGGGTATACTACGTTGCAAGACCGCGTGTACCAGACTGCCAGAGCCTTTTTGGAAAAACGAATGCAGGATGGTATGAAGGACTACTTCAAACTCAACGATTGGTCTAAGCACATTGAATACTCTGATCCAGAACACATCCCTCCTAGCTCTCAGCTTTCGGTACCTATTCAGACCATGGATAAGTACCTCGGCATTATGAGAAAGTGTCTTTCCGCAGAAGACATGTACCAGGTTCTCAAGGACTTTTCCAAGGTTCTTGCCGAGTACTTTTCTCGCCAAGTCATTATGGCCAACACCTTTTCTGCTGCTGGTGGACAGCAACTTCAGAGTGACGTTCGAGAAATGTGGGAACGCCTGGGACTGCCTCTTGACCAGGAGTACTATAGGATCTACGAGAGTGCTGGTCTTCTTTCTAGCAGAGACTTCAAGCCTTCTCACTTAGACACTGCCACAGTGAAGTCAGTGGTGCGTCGACGGGCATAACCCTAAACATAATATTATTTTACTTCATATTTACACGTATTCGTATTTCTGACAAGCTATTCTTCTATTCTATATAGGTGCTTACTCCACCTTTGGTAGCTAAGTTAGTTTCCCCCTATTCAAGCCAGCATTAGTCGGCTGGGCTCTTCTTGGTTATCATCGCTCACAGAACCATAACCCAATGCCTGTGATTTGGGGCGGTGGTGGTTGCTGTGGTCACGATGGTGGTGGTGATGGTGGTGATGGGTTGGGGCTTCTAGGTCCCCTGGACTTACTTGAAAATTGTTGTCATCTTTGAACCAGACGTAGTGCTGGAGCATGAACAGGATGTCGAAAATCAAAGTGATCTGTGTTAGTTAGATAAAGGTGACGCGAGTCAATACAATACTTACCAATGACAATAAGAGTTTGGGAACGTTCTTGAAGATTCCTTCGTAGTCATGGTTAATGTAGCCATCTAAGATAAGCTGTGCTAGTGATAGAATACCTCCTCCGAAATCGCACAGAATGGACACAATGGACCATCCCTTTGTCGATTTTCGTCGGAAGTTCCACAGAAGCTGGGGGAAGTATTTGCAGGTGCTCATAAGAACCTTGACAGATCCCGTGACGTAGGTGACATCCAGCCACTCAAGTCCGATGCTTGGCTCCGAGTTTCCAAACAGGTACACCAAGAGTGCGGTTCCCAGAGAAATGCCAGCACCGAAAATGAGTAGTGAGAGACCCCACTTGGACAGTTTTTGCAGTGGTGATCTGCTAAATCCCCAGAAATACACCTGACTGAGTGTCAACAGAGTAAGGAAGCAACCATGAATGCCGAACCAAACGTCATTCAACCGAACCAATGGGTAATGTTTAACTCCCGAAGGGTCGGAATGACGCGCAGCATATTGCTCTCGGATTGTGTGGTTGTAGTAGAGCAGCATGGTTGATATCGTGTAGCAGATATATCCGAGTGTGTTGAGATACAGGAAATCCAGCGAAATACCCTCCACAGACTTGAGCTTGATGTTCAGCATCACAGGGGGATAAAACGAGAAACTCCATAGGGCGAAGTACGTCCACCCGAGAACGGATGAAACGAACACGAGAAACTGCATCACTTTAGAGATACCGTGGTTGTTGTGTTTTAGATGTCACGGTGGCCGAAGGTGTCTGACGTTATCTATGATAAACTCCCGATATGCGCGATATGCATGAGGTCGTCTGTGTTAAACTGGGAATTGTTATGGTCATGTGGTGGTCAAGGCACGTGAGGCACACAAGAAATTACTACTTGAAGCTGTGACGTTGATGAATAATATTTCAGGTACTGTACTAGCAAGCCATATGTCAAAGTTACAGGTTATGAGTGGACTCGAAAACGAACCACGGTTATCTCAACACGTGACTAAGTACAATGACCTACAGTACACTGTAATGGTGTGAATCACAATGTAACGGGACCTACGATACCAGCCAGCATGTCGCTGGCACCTGCAGTCAACGTTTGTGGGGGGATTATTCAGGGATCTGGTGTCCCGAAAGTCTATTTCTGTCACTGTGAATGAACGGACTCATGGAACTCTTTTCCACGTTGTTCCATGAATTTGAAGAGCCCCCACTTGCAACTTGTAAGATATTATAAATGAAGTGGTTTTTAGTTGCTTTGCAGTTGAAGAACTTCTTACCAGGTTTACCCAACTTGGTTGCCCAAATATTCACGCTCTACTGCCTACATTTTACCTCGGCTTTTCTTTCTGCAAAAATAAGGTTCTTTTCACGTTTCCCCCACATCAGTCCCAAGCGGGGTGCTTCTTCTCATCACCAGCCTAGCATCCCACACATCTCCAGCAAACATGGCCCATTCAGCTCTGGTAGGGTATGCACCCCTACGGTCGGGGCTCGTTAACATCCCTACATCTTTGTCTTCGTTAATTTTCAACAGTGGAGTGGTGAGTATCAGAAGAGGATGACGGATCATCTTTTGTGTCTGTGACAACGTGATCCCATGGTCTATGTGATTACATGGTCATCTGGGTGTACCAAAGGGAGCGTGACATGGTATCTGTAGTTGTGACACAAATTGTCTGTCACAGACACAGAGCGTGATATTGCTTTACTTGTGGTTGATCCAGTTGCACAAACGCACCACGATGAAAAAATACCACCCGAGTCACACTAACACAGTCAATCCAAGACGTTATTCTGTCTCTGTCATGGCAGTCCAAACCGTCAGTGTCTGGTAACAGAACGACGCAGACTGCCTACGTTGGTTGGACCGGTATGACGTCCAAGTCCGACTATGCTGGAAAAGACAAGATTGAACTCGACCCTGTTTTCGCCAAATCTATTGATCTCCTTCCCAACACCCAGGTTTCCATCGACATTCAACTGCACCCCAAAATCGCACATACTATTCATTTGGAGCCCGTCACGGTGGCTGACTGGGAAATCGTCGAGCTGCATGCAGCATACCTGGAGTCTCGGATGATCAACCAGGTTAGAGCTGTGTCTCTCAATCAGCCCATTACTGTCTACCCATCGTCCACCACTTCCGCCACCTTGAAGGTTATTCGAGTCGAGCCCGATCTCGGCACTGCTGGATTCGCCAAACTGTCCCCAGACTCTGAGGTTGTGGTCGCTCCCAAGCAGCGAAAGAAGGAAGAAAAGCAAGTGAAAAAACGGTCCGGAAGTGCGAGGTCTACCGGCTCCCAGAAACGAAAAGGAGGTCGTGGTCCCCAGGCACTGCGACGTGCCATCAGTGAAGGCTTCGAAGGCCATCTGCGCCTGGAGGTCTCCTTGGACGTGTCGCAGTTGCCTCTCGAGTTCCATCAACTCAAAACCGTTTCCCTCAAAGTCATCACTCCCCCCAACCTCGCCTCTCCTCAGCAGGCAGCTTCTATTGCCGTAGAGGAAAAGCCCGAAGAGGGTGCGGCACAGAACGAACGACCCATCTCCGAACCGCAAGTGGAGGTGCCCCCAGATATCATCAACCCTGCTACTGAGATTGTGGCTACTATTGTTGACGACCAAGCCACCCCCACCGGTCACGTGAAGCTAAGTTACGCACTGGCAGACGCGCTCAGTATCCCTGGCTCAGTTGGTCACGTGATTCGTCTGGAGTCTGCACCAAAACCCCTGTCTCAAAAGCCCGGTGCGCTGGTCGTTCATCGATTCATCACCAAGACCGTGGGAGCCGCCGAGCAGAAGGCTCTGCGGTTGAAGAGCGAGAAAAGTACGGAAGAGACTGTTTCTGCCGATGACCAGTTTCCTCTCATGGAGAAGCTGAAGGAGCTTGAGTTGCTGGAAGGACCGATTTCCAACTTTCAGCGACTTCCTCCTGTTCCTGACCTGCTGCCTTTGGGTGGAGTCATCGGGCTGCAAAACTCCGAGGGCTGGATCCAGGGCGGCTACCTCGGTGATGATCCTATCCCGTTTGTTTCTGGTTCTGAAATCCTCCGAGCAGAGTCGTCTCTTTCACCCCCGGACACTGAATCACAGGAAAAGCGTGTTGTTGGTCTGGACAAGATGTTGGGAAAGATTGATGAGGTTTTGTCGCGTGACTCCATCGGTTGTCTTGTGTACGGATCTCGAGGTTCAGGCAAAAGTGCTGTGCTGAATCACATCAAAAAGGCTTGTAAAGAGTCGCACACCCATACTGTGTCTATTGCATGTGGCCTTATTGCCCAGGACAGAGTGCAGGCCGTGAGGGATATTCTGACCAAGGCGTTTTTGGAAGCGTCTTGGTTTGCCCCCTCTGTCTTGTTTTTGGACGACATTGACGCGTTGATGCCTGCAGAGGTAGAGCATGCCGACTCGTCACGAACCCGACAGCTGACCCAGCTCTTTTTGGAGCTGGCCTTGCCCATCATGAAGTCTCGTCATGTGTCTGTGGTTGCTTCTGCTCAAGCCAAGGAGTCTCTTCACATGAATCTAGTGACTGGTCACGTCTTTGAAGAGCTCTTCCATCTGAAATCACCCGATAAGGAGGCTCGTCTGGCTGTGTTGTCTGAGGCTGTGAAGCTTCTTGATGATAGCATTCCCATTTCGCAAAATGACATTCTGGAAATTGTTTCCCAGGTTGACGGTTACTTGCCTGGCGACCTGTGGACCCTGAGTGAGCGAGCTCAGCATGAACTGGCTCTGAGACAGATTGAAACGGGCAAAATGGATGCATCCATCCAGCTGACTGACTTTACCAAGGCGTTGGAAGACTTTGTGCCCTCATCTTTGCGTGGTGTGAAACTGCAGAAGTCCAATGTGAAGTGGAACGACATCGGAGGTCTGAAGGAGACCAAGGCGGTACTTTTGGAGACCCTCGAGTGGCCTACCAAGTATGCTCCGATTTTTGCATCTTGTCCCCTGCGTTTGCGTTCAGGTCTGTTGCTCTACGGCTACCCTGGATGTGGTAAAACCTACTTGGCCTCAGCAGTTGCGGCCCAGTGTGGTCTCAATTTCATCTCCATCAAGGGTCCTGAGATTCTCAATAAGTACATTGGAGCTTCTGAGCAGAGTGTTCGGGAGCTGTTTGAGCGTGCCCAGGCTGCCAAGCCCTGCATTCTGTTCTTTGACGAGTTTGACTCCATTGCCCCCAAGCGAGGACATGACTCCACTGGTGTTACCGATCGAGTGGTTAACCAGATGTTGACTCAGATGGATGGTGCCGAAGGTCTTGACGGCGTCTACGTGCTTGCAGCTACTTCTCGACCTGACCTCATTGATCCTGCGCTTTTGCGTCCTGGTCGATTGGACAAAATGCTCATTTGTGACCTACCATCTTATGAGGACCGACTCGATATCCTCCGAGCCATCGTGGATGGCAAAATGCATTTGGACGAGCAAGTCGAGCTGGAGTACATTGCTTCTAGAACAGATGGGTTCTCTGGAGCTGATCTCCAGGCTGTCATGTTCAACGCCTATCTTGAGGCGATTCACGAGGTGGTGGATGTTGCTGACGACGCTGTTGACGAAGACACCGCTAACGATGATAAGCGCCTCGAATTTTTCCAGACTACTCTTGGGGCTGCCAAGAAGGAAACTTCTGCTGTGCAGAACGAGGTCATGAATGCTCGAGCTGCCATTGCCGAGAAGGCCCGCGTTACTGCAAAGCTGGAAGCTCTTTTCAAGGGTATGTCTGTTGGTGACGAGATTGACGGAGACAAGCCCCGCAAGAAGGCAGTTGTGGTGATCAAACCCCAACACATGGCCAAGTCTCTTGATGACACTTCCCCTTCTATTAGTAAGAAGGAGCTTATGAAACTCAAGGGCATTTACAGCCAGTTTGTCAGCGGTCGAAGCGGCGATATGCCGCCTGGAACCGCTTCTACAGATGTGGGCGGACGAGCAACCTTGGCATAATATAATTGAACATACCATGTATTTTTGAACAATCTGATCAATTGTAGTTTAACTAATATGTGTTTGGTTCACTACATGTAGTGTATATACTGTACAAGTACGAGTATCGTAGTGCTTTGTGTTTTAATTGACATTTATGTAACCTTAATTCGCGTTTCAGGTGTCCAAGCACGTACTCGTACAGTACCACCAACCCAATTGACCTGTCATACGATAACTTCTCAGGATAATAACCTGAGACTCCATGGGATATATGGGACGTTCTATCGGCGACAATTCGACAACCACAACTTGACACTGCATTTGCCTGATCCGTGGATCCTAACGCAAGCGGCTAAATTGCCAAGAAAATGCATCTCACCCACGACATGTTCACATTCACGATTCCATCGGAATCCATCAACTATGGATACGCGGTATTTCAGTCCAAAGGTGACTTGAAGCAACTCAACTTTGAGATCACGGGATCCGAGGGCGAGCACGTGTTTGCCGTGCGAATCAATAAAGGCCTGCTGAAACAGCACAAGTATCGACGGAACAAGGAATCTGATGATGATTGGGAAAAGGTCGTACGATGGGTGCTAACTGGGGAGGCCGATGAGGGATTGGACACAGACAGTGTTGTTACACAGTGCTCCTACGACAGCACAGACAAGTCTCTGACGTTATCGATCCGACGGCGAAAAAGTGATGGCATTGTGGCACGTCTTGGTGACATTGAGCTGAAGGAAACGTCTGGAGGTGATCCAGATCTCATGACATGGGTACGGAGCATTGATGAGAGCAGAGTCGATGTCCAGAAGACTCTACGAGAGTCGCGTGTGCAGACTAACAAGTACAAACAGAGGTGCGTGGACTTGGAGAAGCAGATGCAGACCTTGATGGCTGAAAAGAAGAAGTACGAAAAGGAGTTGGTGATCAAGTTTTCAGCCCTACTCAACACAAAAAAGAGAAAGATGAGGCAGTTTGAGGGCGAGTTTACCGACGGTTTTGGAGATTATGTGAAAAAGGAAGAAACCAATATCCCGGTTCCTGGCGACCCTTCCATACTGACGGAGTCTCCCGCTGTGAAAGAAGAGACATTGTCACAAGGTCCCATTGAGATCGACCCAGAACCGGTGGAACTGGATTCCGACGCGACTGTCGAAAGTGATTGAAGAACCAATTTGTTATTTAGATCACAGTTATATTAATTAATGTTATTTAGATCATCTATAGTACATACCATGGTACGATAGCTGCTCCAGGCGGACAGCCTAGTGTGCACGTCTACTTGTACGGCTGTAACTTGGGTTCGTTTCTGCACGCTCCATACATTTCCCCAAACAGCAAATATAGTCGGCCGTTGCATCTGTTTGATACGCCCAACTGCATCGCCTCGCATGTTCATGGGGGGGGAGGTATGACATTCAAAAATGTTAGACCATCCAGCAGGGACTAACGGCTACATGTAAAATTACACCTCGCCAAGACTGGAACTGGTCAATTAGTCCACTATTTGTCACTAGCCTGGACTTGTTGACTGGTTCTACTGTATGTCGACTCATCAACAAGCTGCACGGGTTTGGGTTGTGTGTGGTTTTAGTTTTGTATTTGTATCAGGGGTACGATTTCAGGCACATTTTGCCTTGTAAGCGGTGTGACACTTTGTTCTCGTCCTGAAACCAGGGAGTAGAAAAATTCAGGCAGCATGGAACAAACTAGTGTGAAATTAGCACACTCCTAGATCTGGAAAATTGTCGTCAAAACGTCATCCCGTCTGACGTGTGGGTTGTGCCTGACAAGTCCACGGGTTGCCATTTTTGCATCACAATATGCTTTGTTCTGAACATGAAACTCGGTGGTAACGAGTTCAGAGTTTGAACACCTGAAATATGCATCTGGCATCCCTTGACACGCGGCGTTAGGCAGAAGGATGGGGCGAAGCCCGGAATGCGCGTAGCACAAAAACAAACCTGTGCCCGAGGAAACCCTCTCGAAAAGTGGCTATCTGCCCGACTGAAACCGAGGGAGGGGTAAAATCTCAAAGACTTGTCCTACAGCCCATACTAAGGGGTCACATGGTCCGTCGTATCCACTAATTTCTACGCATAGCAGATAATGTATGGAAAGGTGCTTGTAGCTGCTTTTTCTTGCGTAATGGCCCTAGAGACGCAAGTCCAAGCTGGCTCCGTGCTAGACCAAATTTGGGTTTTTGGGCTCGTGCTGCTGCGGTTGAACACGTTGGACTGCTATACCTAATTAGATCGACAAGTGGATCCGCTACCGGTTTGGCGTCCACGGTGTCATATAGTAGCAATCGACGAGGAAAAATCGACGAATATAGGAAATAACAGGCGAAAATGACAACTAGGGCAAAAAAACGGAATGTGAGACGCGTTTTGCGACCACGATCATTTTGTCTCATTCACCCTGCCGCGTTTATATTTAGAAACCTTAGTTATCGTGGGAATAGGGGTGACTGAGGTGCAAGCTAGTGCAACTAAATTTTGTACACATTCTACACTTGTCACCGAACGGTCAAAAAGGGCACTCTTTCACCTTCACCGCAACGACGTTCTCTTTTTTCTTCTTTCGACGTGCTTTGCAACACTCCTCTTCACTTGGACGTGCTTTTTATTTTCCAGTTTCTTCCGGGCTGCTATAACCCGGTGTTCTTTCAACAACGAAGCCATAAACTTGGGCTTTTTTTCGTACCTTTTGACACCACTTTTCTTCTCTCCACAGCCACCTCAACCAGCGGCCATTAACGACACCTTCATTCTCACCACTTTTCTTCTTCGATACTTTTTTTGCCATGGACATGCAGTTCACCCCCTTGCTGCCATCGCAGCTCCTGGTGGGTTCTCCCTTTAACCCAGGAACCCCCACAGGCGGCCAATTTTCGCCTGGCCCCCAGTTTGGTCCCTTCCCTACGGCTGCCGCCGCCGCCGCTGCCGCTGCCGCTGCTGCTGCCTCCCCCAGGATTGGATCCAACTACATGTATCCCACTTTCGACTACCCCCACGACAGTTATGGCCCTATGGGCTACATGATGCCGCACCACCACCAGTCTCACCAGCAGGGCGCAGTTGCCAACGGCTCTGGAGGCGTCGCAGATGATCAGGGACAGCCCTCCCGTACCGTGTACCTTGGCAACGTGCCTACCGAGTGCACACCTGAGGAACTGCTGAATCATGTGCGATCCGGAATGGTGGAGAACGTTCGTATGCTCCCCGAGAAGACATGTGCATTTGTGTCCTTCTACGACCAAAACTCGGCCGCCCATTTCCACTCTGACGCCATTTTGAAGAAACTCACCATTCACGGGCAGGACATCAAGATTGGATGGGGTAAGCCCACCACAGTTCACCCTTCCATCGCCATTGCTGTCTCTCAGGAGGGAGCTTCTCGAAACGTCTACCTCGGAAATCTGCCTGATGAGATGGACCAGGCCGCCCTTCGCGATGAGCTGGCTAAATTTGGCCCTATCGACACCGTGAAGCTTATTAGCGACCGCAAGTACGGCTTTGTGCACTTTCTGTCTATTTCCACCGCCGTCAAGGTCGTTCAGCAGCTCAAGACCGACCCCATCTGGTCCCAACGAAAGGTGCACTATGGCAAGGATCGATGTGCCTACGTCAGCAAAACCCAGCAGCAGAACGCCGCTCAGTACCTTGGACTCGCTCCTGGCTACGAGCAGATGGCTGCCGCTACCGACCGAGACGCTCTTACCAACGTTCTCTCTCAGCAATCTGCGGCCGCGAATGCCGTGGCTGCTGCTGCTGGAGGTGTCGGTAACGCTGGCAACCGAACGGTGTATCTTGGTAATGTCCATCCCGAGACCTCCACTGAGGAGATCTGTAACGTGGTGCGAGGAGGTCTTTTGCACCACATTCGGTACATCCCTGAGCGTCATATTTGCTTTGTGACCTTTGTGGACCCCACTGCTGCCGCCCAGTTCTTTGCCTTGTCCAACCTCCAGGGCTTGACAATCCACAACAAGCGCCTCAAGATTGGCTGGGGCAAGCACTCTGGGCCCCTCCCTACCCCTATTGCGCTGGCCGTCACTGCCGGTGCTTCGCGAAACGTTTACATCGGCGACATTGACGACAACTGGCCCGAGTCCAAGCTGCGAGCGGATTTCTCGGAGTTTGGCGACATTGAGCAAATCAACTTTCTCAAGGAAAAGTCGTGTGCATTCGTGAACTTCACCAACCTTGCTAACGCCATCAAGGCTATTGAGGGCATCAAGCAGAAGAGCGAGTACCAGCAGTTCAAGATCAACTTTGGTAAGGATCGATGCGGTAACCCTCCTCGTATGTACCCCCAGCAGCAGCAGAACCAGGGACAGCAGCAGCAGGGCCACAAGCATCGCCAGAGCATGTCTCGATCGCGATCTGACCGAGGATCTTCTGAGGAGTACGAGCCGCAGCCCAAGACTCAGCAGCAGGGCCCACAGTTGACGCAGCCTCAGCAACCTACCCAGCATACTCAGCAGCAGCATACCCAGCAGCAGCAGCACAGCCAGCAGCACAGCCAGCAGCACAGTCAGCAGCATACCCAGCAGCACAACCAGCAGCAGCAGCAGCATATCCAGCATCATCAGCGACATCAGTCTCAACCCCAGCAGCACTACCCCTATGACTACCAGCACGTACTTGACAACACGGGACTTTACCCTGTTCAGAATCCCTTTGGCATGAGTTTCCAGGTCCCTGCGCCTCACACTCCTGGCAACCAGGCTTTGGCTCAGTACCTTGCCAAGGCACAGATGGACCACTACGCTGCCTACAGTGGAACCCTTGTTGGCTTGAACGGGTCTGGTGACTCTGGCGAGGATGATACTGTGTCGGATGATGGTAACGGAAGCCGGCAATACAACCACCAGCCTCCTCCTTTCCATTACACACCCGGAGCTGGCCGACACCACACACGCAAGTTTGCGTCTATTTATGAGGAGAATTCAGTCAACCCCAGCACCACCTCGGTCCTTAGCGAGGAGCCTGATGGCGACGACCACAGCGTGACAGCAGATACTACCCCTTTGACGTCGAGAGATAATCTCAAGGATCTTACTCAGAGTCTGGCTGAAATCGACATTGACAATAACAAGGACAAGAAAAATAAGGACTCGAAGCCCGTTTTGGGTCTTGCCATCACCAGCGGTTAGAACATTTAGTTAGTATAGCATAATGAATATTGAGAATATATACGATATCGTACCAAGAAGTGTACAGTACCGGTACGTAACAATGTACTTTAATTACTTTTGTGGATTTATCCTAAACTATATACACCTGGTTAAACACCAGCCTTGAACTGTCTGAGATAGTTGTAGTCATCAATATGTTCCTTGACTGAATCAGAGATGATTTTGCATCCTTCGGGTCCAAACTTTTCGGTCCAACTCTTCTCCCAGGTAGGGAAATCGGTTTCGTAGGCACCTTTCTGAATCAGCTTAGGGTTAGGTCGGAAACCGGAGGATCCCAGCGCATCGTCATGGAAACCCTTCCACTTCTCAAACAGCTTGACATCCTTTTCTCGGTTCTCGCCCCATACCAGCATCTCAGGATCCCACTCGAGATCAAGGGCCTTGCAGACCTTCTGCAGGGTCACCTCGGGGTTGCCAATGAGGTCGGTCGAGTCGATAACAATAGGTGCCGGCAAGCCTCGCTCTTTTCGGAGCTTGCAGACGTAGTCGTACATGAGACGCAGCTCTCTGTACCCAGCTTCAGATGATCTGTAGTGGGTCCATCCTGTCTCCTCTACTCGGGGAGGAATGCAACATCGATAGTACGAAGGCACTGATAGATGAGGGGGTCTGATCAAAAAGACATAGTCAAGGTTTGACAGTACGTTGGCGGGCAGATTGGTGGGGTTAACTTTGGCCAGCTCCGCAGGGACCTCTTCCAGACCCTTCATCATCTCCTTGCATTTTTCACTCGATAAGATGCTCTTGGCAACACCAGGGGGGTTGGTGAGGCCTTCGACAGCACCGTCGACGGGAGGGATGAAGTACTGGGCCATATCCTTCATCATAATTCGCTTGCCGTTGGATTCTTCATCGTTCAAGGTTGCAAGCACCTCAGCAAAAGTTGTGTTCTCGAATTGGTTACCCTCCAGCTCCTTTGCCGAGAACCGGTCACTCATACGTTCAGGGCCGAAATAGTAAGGATCCCCAAAAGGCTCATGGATACAGTGGAGCTCTTCTCTGGACAGGAAACATCTCTCGAATGCGGTACTTGTAGCCCGAGGATGGGTCATGACAAAGATCATGTTCTTAGCCATCATTGTCTCTTTGATTTGTCCTTGTGGTGTAGCGTGCTGGTTTTGTGTAACTTGTCGATAGGGTCACACAACCTAAGTAGCGAAAAGATCCTTGGGAGTGTATATATATAAAATCTCCCTTCCCTCTCTCTCCACACTTCCATCAATCAAGGACACTTGCTGTGCTTGTGAGCAGTGGGTTGTCAACCTTATATCTGTATAGCTTATTAAGGTTTGTGGGAAAGGTCTAATTAATGTTTGGCACAAAGGTAAGACGAAAAGCCCATAAGACCAGATGTCATTGTATGGGTATTGATTATTCCTCGTCTTCGTTTTAGCCTTCAGTTATTCAGATCCACGTGATTCGATTGCATTTTTAAATTTCTCGATATCTCCATTATTGGTTGTTTGGCTTGTATAGTTAGCTAGTTGCTATACACTGATACGGATGATGGTGACGTGGTGTAATTACAAGAACGCACACGATGATAGTGCTTCGCTTGTACTTGTAGACGTATTTTGCCCGCACACACGAGGGCTTGTTTCCAAATTACATGCATTGGTTTTTTTGGAATGTTGGTCAAGCTCAACTGTTCCAGTGTTTGTACTTGTACTGGTACTGTAGCTATACTCCCCCTATTTGTTGTGTATGACACTCGATAGCAAAGGAACATGTCGAGGCGAGAAAGCTTCATACTTGTACTGTTAAACTCTAAGTCTGACTGGATATTGCCGCTATTTTAGTTCCTCATTGTCTGACTATGAGCCTTTGTGGTGGGATAGGCTCATTTTAGGCTGCTTTGGCTACGAGTCAGCCGAGTCATGCATGTGAGTGTGGATGAGCATCTGCAAATCCGAGGACGCGCTCACTGGACGCGCTCACTATGATGTTTTTGTAGCAGCCATATCGTTTGGGGAACATGGAGGCTGTGGCAGTGTGAGACGGCACTTGTATTATTTCATTTCCAAAATTTTCACTAGCTACAACGGTTTAGAAGATCTCTCCGATTGGCCTTACGCATGACCAGGCACCATGACGTAGCCCATGTGGACTAATGGGTTCTTCGAATCAAATATCGGGTAACCAGTCATGGCTATAACAAACACCTGGTCGCAATTCATTGTTTATATATTCTTGTGCCCCTGTCTTCTGTTATTTAACGGCCTCAGGACAATCTCCGACAGACCTCCGGCACTGTATTGCTGGTGTAGCTTGTTCGGTGAGGAAAGGGTCCGAAACAAGACTTTCAAACAAAGGGTGCAGCAGTGATACGAAAGCTACTCTCCGCATCACACGACCCATGCTGTACACTTTTGAGCCGACCCCTCTTGCACCTGAAACTAACCTACTGGTACTGCTACAGGTACATACCGTACACTGGTAAGCTCGTACCGGTGCTATACATGTTCACATGCAGCTATACCGATTCGGCTTTTGGGTGGAAGTGTGGCTTGTACCGATTTTATTATCGAATGGCATGGAACTGCTCTGAGGAAGTCCGATAAAGATCAAGAAGTAGACGTTCGAAAACTCCTACATCACGCCTTCAAAACTGTACCTGTTCTAAATACCAACTATATGAACCACAACACCTCATTACCATCTACCAGTACAGGGTGTATCTTTGCCCAGCACTTTTTCAACCCCGGCTACCCCGCCTGCCTCCTGCTTCCGGCTCGGTGGCTTGTTTGACTCTCACGTGAAACATGGATCGCACCAACGGTGTGGCGTTAAAATCACCAGCCACCAGTCGGACTGTCAACCCCATCTTAAACACTCAATGAAGTGGTTTAGGTTAATTGTGTATTTTTTCAACCCTCGTTCCGTCAGTCATAAAAGTATCTGGATATAACACATTCTTTTGGTTTATATTTCCTCATTTGCTGTCGCGTTTTTGGGAACTCGATGCTCCGTATCCAATCTGACAGTTGCCACCAACGTGCTGGGCCATTCAGATGAGGCATCATAGAATAATGAACTATCTATCCCAGAATACGTATTTATGGTGGTTTGCCATACACTAATGGTACAGTACCTGTACCGTAGTAACTGGAACCGCATATGAGGCCATTTGATATTATCCTCTATGTTTAATAATGTCATCAGGTATAGTTGTTCCACATGACGTACCGGTGTCATAATTTTTACCAATTCAGGGTACAGTAAGCCGTTACCCACGTGCCCCAAAGCAACAGAGTTGGCTGGCTCCCTTTCACACCAAAACCTCATGTGCTACACTGTACAGTACGAGTAGGTATCGTATTGTATCGTACCTGGTACCCGTACGATAGTATACTGGTTTTTGACAACCGAGGCATTTTCGGAAATAAGCTTTATTAGTCCCAAGGCAGTCAGAAGAAGCCTTGTGAAAAGGGAACTTTGCCATGAAACCGATACACCTGAGATTAGTGCAGTAGCAGGTACCGGCCAGAAATGATTGGAACACTTCTGGTATAATTATATCACACACTTCGTCCCTTTCAACAGATTTATTTATGTCTACCTGGTACTCGTAGGGTAAAGGTATATGTAACTGATATGATGACGTCATAAATGCAGGTCCATGTCAACCTCATTTTTGGTGATACGGCTGGGGCATACCAGGTACAAACCTCATTCACAGGTGATTTAACATGAATTACCATTGGCGGTCCTTGTGTTCAAAGTGCTAGCTAGTGTGTTTTCTTCATGATTATACTTATCAGTACTATTCAGTCTGGAAATGGGGCCTGTTTTACTTCGTGCACAGAGACCACATCTCTATACTATCGTACAGTAGCCATGAATGGCATACATTCTTCAAAGTGGCCTTGTAACTACAGCATACTGTACAACACATACCGGTACTTACAGCGTGCACCAACAATTGGACCTGCTGTGAAGGTTTGTTGATTCACTTGCCACACATTACACTTGCCACATGCCACACAGCCCGGTCCCAAATCGGAAGCCATAAAGCTACTGGAACAAGTACGTACGATACTGTACTTACACTTTACGTTACTAAAGAAGCCATAAAGTACAACGAACAGTAGCAGGAATATCTGCGGTGAAGACCCAACTATCGTAGCGTACCATAAAAGCAGTTATATCTTTTCGTGCTTATTCTTCCACTGGCTGTATATTTTGTATTTCATTTCTTTGTATAAAGCCCATAGGCCCTCACCCCCCCACTTTAGTTAGGTTCACCCGAACAAGCTACTTGTAGTGCCAACCTTGATCGAACCTTACCTGAGACTGACAAATAATTGGCTTTAATTGGGGAATGCTAGTGCGATATTGTTTACCCGGGATAAGAGCTTCGTACTAATGAGTCCCCGTAAGCAAGGTCGTCGTAAAAAAAAACGCGACATAATGGAGGCCTGGCTCAGGCTGCTATCTTTATGAAGCACCGGCTATTATCCGACGCGCAGGTCGCATCTGCCTGTCTATTTTCGCGCCGTGTTCCAGAGCAACACACGTGCATGTAGAGAAAATTGCTGAACCTTAATCCGTTTTTTTGGGTGTGAAAGGGTGTATATGCAATGAGATGAGAAGAGCTATACTATACAAGAGGTTCATACACCAACCAGAGGGAAACATTTTCCGGCCGCGTCTTGAGCAACCACCACTTACTTGAGGCACTATTACAAGATATCAGCCAGCTTTACGCTTACGTTCTTGCGCGTAAACCCCTTATCTCTTCAAATACCGACTAAAAGGCTCACAGAAGGCTCACCTGCCTCACAACACACGCAAAACACCCAGGTTGGCAAGAGGCTATTCTCTGGCACTTATAAGGAACATCGGTCTCATTTCCTTGACATCCTTTGTGGTATCGACATCTTGCAACACTTCACTGGACGTTAAATTTTGAGAAACCAGGCTATTTACTCGAGAAATTCAGCGCAACCAGTATTCCGCACGCCATTTTGCCTGTCGACAAACACTGCCACGAACTGTGACTCCATAAACAGTCACGTCACACCACTTTCAGCAGCACCCGCACTGTACGAAAGCTCACAGGTTCCATTACAACCAACCTCAAAGTGGCACTACTCGTTCTCTACTCAACCTTTCCCCAGGTTCCAAAAGAGCCCCCCTAAGGTCTAAAGCCATAGACCCAACACTAACTTATCACACAACCCCGGCATGAGCGTATTCGTCGACTTTAGCGGCACGGCCCCCTCGGCCCCTTCTGGAGGTTCCGCATCTGATGAGTCCTACATTACCGACTTCAGCGCCATCAAAATTACCTCCACCGAGTCTGGCGAGACTGTGGCATGTATCGAGTCCACTAACGAGTCGACTAACGCCTCCAGCGCTTCCATTCCCATTCTCACACCCAACAAATCTAGCAGCCACCACAGAAACGGATCGTTCGGTGCCTCCCACCTTTCCCACCGACTGGGCAAGTCTTACGAAGTAGGCATCTTCTCCAACTACGTGTCTTCCAACAGCCCCAGCAGTATTCCCGGGGAGTGCTGTGACGACCCCAGTGTCGAGCCTTGTGGTTCGGAGATGCTGGGCCAGAACTCGCGTGGAAAGCTGACCACCTCTGACTTTGAGCCCATCAAAGTGCTCGGGTGTGGAGCATTTGGCAAGGTTCTACTGGTCCGAGAAAAGTCCACCGGCCATCTTTATGCCCAGAAGCAACTCAAGAAGGCTTCCATGATTGTGGAAAAGAAGGCCCTGCAGACAAAAACCGAGCGGGCTATTCTGGAGAGTGTGCGACACCCTTACATTGTAAAACTTTTTTACGCCCTACAGGACCAGGAGAAGCTTTACCTCATTCTAGAGTATGCCCAGGGTGGCGAGTTGTTCCATCACTTGGCTACAGAACATATGCTTCCTGAGCCGACTGCCGCTTTCTATGTGGCAGAGATGATCCTTGCGCTCACCCATCTGCATTTGAATGTTGGTGTGGTTTACCGAGATCTCAAACCAGAGAACTGTATGCTTGACCAAGACGGACATCTAGTGCTCACCGATTTTGGCCTATCGAAAGTTGCTACTAACGACACCTGCACCACCTTTTCTGGAACACCCGAGTATATGGCACCCGAGGTGCTTCAGGGCAAGGAGTACGACTACTCTGTCGACTGGTGGAGCCTGGGAGCTGTCACTTTTGACCTCCTCACTGGCAACCCTCCTTTCACTGGCAATGACTACCAGAAGATTTTGGCCAAGATCGATAAGTGTAAGGCCATGAGATATCCTTTCTACCTATCCCAGGATGCCAAGGACTTCTTGAATGGATGTCTGAAGAAGTGCCCTAACAGACGATTGGGTTCCGACGACCTTGCAAAGGTAAAGAAGATGCGATTCTTCCGAAAGTTGGACTGGGATCTTCTGGAAACTCGAGACCCTTCCATCGAGCCGCCTATTAAGCCTCTCATTACTGACCCCATCTTGGCGGAGAACTTCTCTACAACATTCACCGATATGAATCTCTCCCCTCCTGGTGAGAAGATGCTTGGAACTGGCGACCTTCCCTCGTTTAATGGATTCAGCTTCACTGCGTCTGATTCTTTTATTAATTCAGGCTTTGCTGGATTCATGAAGGCCAAGCAAAACGCACAAAACGTGTTCGATTGACTATTTCAGCTTACTAATAATATATATAGAGATAGAGATAAATACAATTTAAAGCACAAAGCAGGATTGGCGAATGGACTACTAGTATCGTAGCATCTCTTGCCTCAAATCTTACAAACAAGTAGACCAAAAATGTGACGCAATGTTGAGCCCAAAAAAACAAAACTTATAAAAAGACTCGAAATACAAGCAACAATAGAAACAGCCAGTTTCATTTGGGATGTAAAAAATCAGACGACCTTGGAGAGGGTCGAACTCTCGATCTTCCGATGGCGACCATTTAGGGGACTGACTAACAGTCGTACACCTTACTTTAGTTTCTTTGGTTTGCTGACTAATACGCACAAAAACGCGTTTTTCTAAGAATAAACATGAATATGTACTACTTATTTGTGCATCAATCATGTTGTTAGGGTCATAGAAGAAAATTAGGCAATGATGGACTGCATTGCTGCTGTCGAAGAGCTCTAGGCGCTGTTGTTTCATGTTTTGTCACGGATAAGAGCAGGGTAGCTACCGATACAAGGTATGATACTGTACTGGTACTTTACAAGCTGTAATACGTACAGTATTTACAAGTAATTAGTATAAGTACAGGTGTACTGGTGTACACAGGATTACTGTACTGGTAGCTAGATTTCTGCACGGTAGAGAGCTAAAATCTCGATTTTCGCTGGGCTTTCAGTTGTTTAGAAGCTACTAAATACTTCATTGAAAGATGTTAAAATGACAATATTATGAATTATTGCAACTATTGTAAGTGGTAAAATCCCACATTTAGATAGGAAGCTGAAATTACAGCTTACTGTGGTATTATGGCAGTGGGGGAATGGAAGTTTTAAGCTTCATTGATCTCACTAATAAGGTTTTGTGAAACCCTGTCTTCTATGAGACTTAAAACCCTAATAATAAACTGCTTGAATTGATGATAATTCCACCTTTGCTCCCATTATAAGAACAAATGTTTTCCACTTTGTGACTGTCTCTACCTGACAGTTGGTCAAAACCCTTGTCTACAATCCAAACACCATTGCCACATTTCCTTGCTCACAAACTCCCCTCAAAGTATAATATCGTACCATATCGTACGTGCATCCAATATGCTTGTTTGTCCAGTAATAAGACAATGAGAAACTGAGCAGGTATATATGTATGGTCCATTATCGTGTGTGACGTTTCCCGTACCTCCCTGCGCATCTACCTCCTTTCAACGACTATGGACTACACACAACCTTACACCTGTTACAAGCTCGATGGTACTGATAACCTGGCTCAGTCACCTTTTGTTGAGGTAGCTCTCAAGCCTAAAAAGGGAATCAAAATCAGAGCTCTTATTTCACCTCAATCTAACGTTTCTTTAGTGGACAAGAAAACGCTCATTGAACATAGACTTTTTCAACATTTGGAAATCGATGGAGAGGGGACAGTGATTTCTCGCCCCGGAGGATCATCGACAAGTAGTGAACTCCATGCAATTGGTACCCTGATTCTCAACTTCAATATGGGTCAATTTGCACTGTCTCACTGCTTCTATGTTGTCAACAACATCTCACCCCAGGTGGTTCTTGGATCAGACTTTCTGGCTTCCTTAAACCTGAAATTGGATATCAAGGGAGCCAGGTTGAGATACAAGAATGTTTGGGTGAAGTTGGTAAATGATCAGGGAGAAGGAGCATTTGATGGTGTTACTGAGCTACATAGAGAGACTCTCCCTGAAACCGAAAGGGACCATGCAATTGAGCCACAAGGTATCGAAGGTGGTTATGATGGTGTTGCCATGGAAACGATTATGACTGAGCGTGTCTACCAAGATGGTGTGGCCATGGAAACCGTGACTCGAGAGACAATAATGAAGCCCAATCTTGAAGCGGCTGGCCACGACTCGGTTGCCCCTGCACCTACACACCACCCTCTGCCAGCCATTCCGCATGACGACTCCGATGGTGATGACGACTGTGACTATCTTTTTGATCTGGTTTCTACCCCAAGCATCAAGCCAAAGTTTGAAAAGGGAGTGTCTGATCAGGCTGTAGGAAAGAATGATCTGGACAAGGAAGTAGTAGATGCAGTTCCCGCTGACACTCGCCCGTTTATTCCCTTTCGAATCCGTGGAAGACTCACATACTCTGCTCTCTTCTCTCCTTCGTCACCAGTGTCTGCTATTTCTGTTCGGATTCTTGAAAGCACAAATATGTTGGGTATGGTGGATTTTGCGGAAATCGAGTTTGATGATGCTGGAGTACGTGGGGTGGGTTCCATTTTGCTTTTTTTCAAGATCGATAATTTTAACTTGTTGACCCGCTTCTATGTTGTTGAAGGGATGGAGGAAGACGCCATTTTAGGGTCTGATTTCGTCAACAATTTTGTTGCCCGTGTGGATCATACTCTTAATGTCGTCTGGTGGAAGAAGCCTGGTAATGCCAACTTCACAAAGTGGCTTGATGGACCTCTTCAGTTATAATTTAAGAATAAAAGTAGGAACGTATCGTACGCTACATACACACTATGCACTGGTACTTCCAGAAGTATGGAGTGTTTGGGCAATACTATTACTAGTGTATAAAACTTCTATATATATGCATTTCAATAGTGTGTACTTGTAACTCCCAAGAGTACAGAACATGGAGGCAGAAGCAGCCTTAAGGTATGTCTAATCGAGTGCACGTGTTATTTTACATCACATGTCTATCTTACACTCACCCTCCTAGCGTTCAGCATCGTCGTGTGACCTTGCTGCACGCTACCATGATGACCCCAGGCAGCTCCTGCTGCTTCGCCTTCCATAATATACCCCTGTGATACGAGTAGTCTTCTTACTGTCACAATCCTTACATACCACGGTTGCTCGATGCTTCTTTACCTTCATATGAGGGATCTTCACCTCGTTGGTCCTGTTAGCCATGTCTGCATTGATCTCAGGAGGGTCATTCTCTATGGTCGTAGCCTCCGCACTGAGATATGATCGGGGTCGGAGTAATCCCAAAATCTATGACGAGGTCATAACACTCCCGACGAATTTCTGGGCAGAGAGGTAGGTTATCACATAGAAGATCGAGCCCAGTATCATCAGCCCCAGCTCATTGAGAAAATATACACGGTACCCGGCTTGGTGGCCCGACTGCTCCAGATGCGGAGACGCTCGCCTTCCGCAAGCTACACACAAAGGCCAAATAACAGTTCGAGTTGATAACCGCCAAATAAACACCTTTTTAGTCCAAAAAAAAGCCATGACAGAAAGGGCATCGGTAAGATCCGTCTCAGCCTATCTGCCGTGCCGTTATCGACCCCGCCCCCCATACGGCACAAGTCATGAACGAATAGGCTGCTAAGAGCATCACCTTGTCGTTTGACTCGGTCCGTCAGCGGGCGTCGAGTAGCTCTGTACACCAACAACTTGTGGTTATCTAAATGGCCGTGAGCTAGATGGACACGCCGTAGATTCGGCACCCGACTGAAACCATGAGTTCCTACTCTCGCATCAGGCCCAAGCCTCGACAGGCTGGAAATGTGTCCGAGACCTACACCACCTGGTGGTATAACGCGAAAGACATCACAGTAAATTCATACTGCCCTGACTTGATGGTAAATACCATACTTCTGAGACTCCGGTTGTAGCGCCGCCTGATGATAACCCTTCGGCCTGGTCTCATCCCGACGAACCGTGGTACCACCCACAGTCGATCAATTCGGATGCCTGAAGCATCGGGGTTTAGTGACGTACAGTAACCGTGTTCATACGCCGAAAAGATGTGCCAGCTTTGTGACTGTATGCCGATGTAGAAAAACAAAACTCATATACGCAACGTTGGCATCAGCTCATGCACGTAACTATGGCTCATTCACTCTTCTGCAGGAAGACATCATGGTTTCGGCGATACCGTCATTCTTGTTCGGAAAACAACGTCGCAGCCCACTAGACACTTGATTTTTGAATCAGGCCCTTGCGTGGTCGCATGGCCCACTGGGGAAATTTTATTCCTTGTGGAAGTTCCTTCATGTAAACTCTCTGTGCATCTCAGCAGACGACCCACTCAGGTATGGCAGTCCATCTACCAACCAGTGATTCATCTGCTCTGTACCGCCAAAGGAGAGCTACTCAACAACCTATGGCTCCACCTCTGCCTAGGCACCTCTTGGATGTTGTTCTGATAAAAATCGATGTTCTCAGCAACGCTCTGTAATGAATGGCTTCCCTCAGGACGTGTCTTCGTCTGTGAGTGCTACCACGCACTCTTCTGACGTGTTCCAACATCCAACAACAACGGCCGAATCACCACCTATGAAGCTGAGGCGTGCGTTCCCGTGACTAATGCCAAAACTTTGACTGTGCCTGCCTTGGCCAACTTTCCTTGGAAGCCCAAGCGATTTACGAACTCCTGGCATGTCGAAGATCACTCTCGTGGTCTAGGGCGTCTATAGTAACTTTCACAGAGTCGGTCGTAGTCGTCGCAGACTTATAACCGCTCGCTGACTGCTGCATCCAGCTCTCTATCTGGCCGGCTGGAACAATTGATACCTCTGCCAACAGTCGAGCCAGGGAACTACGCGACAAAGTTGCCTTGACACTCTCGGTCCGTTCGTACCGAGTGACATTCGTCGATGTTCAGTCCTGTGGCAAAGCACAATGGTTCCTTGTGGTCATGCAGTTCTGTACTGAAAATACGGAGAGAGAGAAACTTCTCCTCCGTCCTCCCTGATATCGTGAAGGGGTCCACGGTGCATCTGTCCTCCTCCTGGCATTCCTTCAGGATCCATTCCGGTACTTTCTTTGCGAACCAACGCATACAACCCCCAGGTCCGCACTTGTCTCGGTGGGTGTGACACACGACTCCATCCAGGCGTTCGATCCTGAGATAGAACAAGTCTAGACTGTCAGTGGAGAGTTGACCTGTCTCTGGTCTCTTGACTGTTCCGTGTTCACTTAAGACTTTCAAGCGCCTCTACCAAGGATAAGAAAGAAGGTACGATACCGGTATCAATCTCCACGTTAGGGGCTATGAACCTTATTTTGTCAGGTACCAGAATATACCATGATAGTGAACCACTGGTAAGTACAGTACATACTGTTCTGCTATATGACATTTGATTGTACTTGTAAATCGAGAGGGGGGTTTTGGTCGTCGCATTTCAGTATACAAGTAGATGCGCGTGGTTGTGCCTGCCGCTAGTCAGTACAAGTATTCATACTTGTGCGGGACGAGTAGGGGTAATATACGCATCTGATATAGCTAGCATAATACAGTACAGTAAACTATGGAAAAAGAACGAAGAACGAAGGCACTACTTGCACCAGTACAACTACAAGTACCATACAAGTACACGTGCCAGGATCAACACGCACTCATACGTATACCGACATAGTCACAGGAACATGTAGGCATCAAGCTGGTACTTGTACTTCCTTATAAGAAAATAGACCTGTAAAATGCTAGACTCAAAAACGTACAGTACCGGCACTCGTACGTAGATAGAATAAACACTACTTGTATCGATCTCGCACCCTGGTAATTACTGGTACAGTATGTACCAGTACACCCTGGCAGCGCTACCTAACAAAAAGACAAATAAAAATAACATAAGAAAAGTACTGTACATAAAAATATTCTGACGCTCGGAAAAGAAGCACCACAAAAAACAAACTCGCTCAAGAAAAATTGAACAAATTGAATAAAAGTTCGAAGAAAAAAACATTTAAAAAACATAAAAAAAAACATAGACAAAAAAAAAACATAGACAAAAAAACATAGACAAAAAAAACATTGGCCAAAAAAAAAATAGGCCAAAAAAAAACATAGGCCAAAAAAAAACATAGGCCAAAAAAAAACATAGGCAAAAAAAACAAACATAGGCAAAAAAAAAAAACATAGGCAAAAAAAAAAAACATAAGCAAAAAAAAACCAAAAAAAAAAAAAAAAAAAAAAAGACAAAAAAAAAAAAAAAAAAAAAAAATCAGGGGGAAAAAAAAAAAAAAAAAAAAAAAAAACGTAGGGGGAAAAAAAAAAATGGGGA
>BCKF01000006.1:1246484-1335087 GCA_001600515.1 Yarrowia sp. JCM 30694 | reverse complement strand
CCTTGATTTTCGTTTACTTTACTTTAATTTTCTTCTCTACTTTGTTCGTCTTTGTGTTTGTGTTATTTGTTATTTGTTTACTTTAATTTTTGTTTGCTTTACTTTAATTTTCTTGTCTATTTTGTTCGTTTTTGTGTTTGTGTTATTTGTCATTTGTTCACTTTAATTTTTGTTTACTTCAATTTTTGTTTACTTTATTTTATCGTTGTTATTGTAATAATTAGTAATCAATTATTGCTTCATTACTTGGTGCTGTTGGTTGTGGCAGGGGTTCACATAGTGTTGGGTGCACGTTATCTGTGTCGGTCCTCCTTGAGGTGTAAGCATAACCTGTTGAACGTAATATCCAGTACGAAATTATTTACATAAATCCCTCACTATGTGAGTTGTATTTATGTGTAGATAGCTGATGTAGGAGCTGCTATCTGGTCTGGAATCTGTTCTCCTGTCGATGTCTTCACACACATCTGTTGTCCTAGATGTGTGCTACTACCGGAACCTGGGGTTCCGAGAGAGTGGGTTGTAAGTGGTGGGTGCTGTACACAATGGTTGAGAAACACACAAATGGTACTCGGAAACCATTAATTTGGTGTATAGTGTTTAGGGAAATATGGGGACTGTTTCAATTAAGACAATACTGCTAGAATATTCTATACATTCATATATAAGATGGCTCAGCAACCAGGGGCGTCAAAGGTAAGCCAAATGACTCAATTTTGTGATCGTGCATCCCACATTAGAAGCGTGTATCAAGATCTCCAGGATTTAGAGATTTTTTTGAGGTATATTGCATTGCCTCAGCTGCCTTGGATCGCTTTGAACTGGCCTGTTTTGATCTCTGGGATCTGTGCTTTCATAATAAAAACCTTAAATCTCAGTTTTTACGAAGTCTAAACTTGTCTTTTTTACCCGATTCCCATTAAGCGTTCCACTTTAGGCTTACATATCCTAATTGTGATATTCATAACATCAATTAAGGACACCTGAACAGCTTCGAGGCCATTTCCAAACAAATTAATGTGAACACAGCCTCAAGCGGTTAAAAAGGGCACAAGGGAAAGATACCAAAAACAGAAGTTTAAAGTTCTATAGAACTGATATTTAGAGTTTGATGTTAACAATAAGCTATTTTGAATATATGGCCAAATTAACAGCACTTGTATCAGCGATAATATGACGCTATAAAGAGGGTCAAGGTCCCTCTAATATTCTTTGGAATGTTCCGATGTTTCATATTGAATTTTTGTGCTTGTGGCTCCCTAGAATCTCACTGTCCTTATGCTGCAGTTTGCGAACAAAACTTGCCAAAAAAATGGATGGTTTTGTCATTGTTTCTGGGACTATGTAGTTAAGAATCTAATTGAAGGGTGAAGTAAATTGGACATATTTTTACCCAATAAATGCATATTTGAGTCCAGCTTATATTGTATAATAGTCTTCCAAAATGAATTTACAAACATATATATTGAAGCTGGGGTCCAGACGAACATATTGCGGTTAACAAAATCGATATTGAGGTTGTCACCGATCAGTTATGGTTGTTACAAGGAATATACGTTTACCGATCTCAGGAGTTTCAAAAACAAGAATACTGAAGGTTGTAACATTGCTACATGTAGCTGAGACTCTGGGACACATTATACACATACTGTATATAATTAATAATTATTGGTGAACCATCAAAGCACAGTATGGCTTACACAAGAGCTGGAGATTTGTGTCATGCATGTAGAATAGCTTAAATGTCTGTTTCAGTAAAGCCAAACTCTAAATATCACTTTCATAAACTCTAAATATAAGTTTTTGATTGCCTGAGGAGCTTCAGTGCATTATTTAGCCCCTTTGGGCTAGGTTTACCTTAATTTATCCCAGGTGACCTTAAAAGTTGTTATGATGGCCCCAATCGGGACAGAGGAAGCTTAAATCGAACGAATTTGTCCTGATTAGCTCAAAAACACAGGTTTAAGCTTCGCAAAAAGTAATATTTAGACTTTTCTGTTAGTAACACAGACGCCAGAATTTTGATTTGATATTTTGAGGGACTTAGAAGCATGTGGCAGTTATGAATGATATCTTGAAAAAGTCGCTGAATTGCGGAGTTTCACATCCTCATGCAGGTCAAGTTGTGACTCCAGCTTTACTGCTGCTAGCGTGAAAACATCATCACTAGATTTGATTTAGTAAGATTTTGCTGAACAGTTAGCAGCTCATGTGATGTTGTTTGCTACAAAATTTGTTTTTTATTTGTGGGCTTCAAAATGTGCCTAGAACCTTTTGATTATCCTCTGTTATTGCTGGAGTATCGGTAATTTCAGTGTTTTGCATACTTCTTCAACATTCCAACTAAGGGGCCAACCACATACTTGAAGCTTAAAGTAAATTTGGTGTATTTTTTATATAAGAAGAAATTTGAAACCCACACAGTTTGCCATATAGAGCTGCAAAATGAATTTACAAAAATGTAGATTGAAGCTGGAGTTACAATGATTAAAATGCAATTATCAATATCTATTAGGTGGAGAAGTTTTCCGTGTACTTATAGCCATTTTAAAAATATTACATTTCGTGAGCTGAACAGCTGCAAAAGCATGATTATTGACATTTTAGACACATCATTATGTACATCCGAGTCGGGGTCACAGTATGTGTACAATTGATATTTATTAACGACCATGAAAGGGCCAGTCAGGCTTACACAAGTGCTGGAGGTTTCTTTCATGCACCTACAATAGTTTAAATCTATGTTTTACTTAATTATAACTCTAAATTTTACTTTTTAAAACTCTAAACTTCAGTTTTCGGTCTCGTTTAGCCCAAAAGGGTATTATTTAACCCGTTTGGGCTGGGTTCACCTTAATTTGGCCAAGGTGACCTTAAATAGTTGTTTTKRTTTCTCAAACGGGACAAGRTGAGCTTAATTGGATGTATATATCYTAATTGGGTCAAAAACACAAGTTTAGACTTTGTAAAAAGTAATATTTAGAGTTTCTGTTATGATAACACAGACACAAGARCACTGTGTTGGTGTTTACGAGCCCTATAGGAATGCARCAGCAACGAGTAATAGCTCAAAATAWTTYCTGTGTCCAGGAGATTCATGTCATCACRTTTAGTTAGTTGTAACACCTGCTCTTCTCCTTTAATMATCGAAACTTCAAAAACTAGCTTTGGATTAGTAAGCGGTAAGTGAATGGCAAACAAGCCACGTGTTGTTATTGGGTACAAACATATCCCCTTCATACAGGCTTGAAAATGTACCAAATCACGTTATGCTATTCTTTGTTATTGATTGGAAATCAGTGATTGATTATTATTCATAATATGTGTACATTGTAACTAAATAGTTTAACAATCTACTCGAAGCTTAAAGTAAATATGGTGTAATTTTTCCAAAAATGCAGATTTGAGTCCAGCACATCTTGTGTTGTAGTGCTCCAAAATGAATATACAAACTTGTCAGAGGAATCTGGAGTCTAGATGAATATAATGCATGTAACAGAATCGATATTGAGGTTGTTACTGATCAGTTGTGGCTATTTTAAGGAGATTACGTTTTCCGAGCTGAGGAGCTTCAAACGTATGAATATTCAAGTTTGAAACATCGTTACATGTAGCCGTGACTCTGGGGTACATTTTGAATATAATTAATATTTATTGACGAACAATCAAAGCCGATTATGGCTTACACAAGAGTTGGATATCTGTGTGATGCACGCAGAATAGCTTAAATGTTTGTTTTCCATAATCAAAACTCTAAATCTTACTTTTAACGAACTCTAAATCTCTGTTTTAGTGTCCCTTACCCCATAAGGGCATTGTTTAACCCCTTTGGGCCGGGTTGACCTTAATTTGGTTAAGGTGACCTTAAGAGTTGTTGTGATGGTCCCAATCGGGCCAGAGTAAGCTTAAATTTGACGTGTCTATCCTAATCAGGTCTAAAACACAAGTTTAGAGTTCTGAAAAAGTAATATTTAGACTTTTATATTCAGAACACAGACACCAGATATCTGATTACACACTTTGAGGGCCTTAGAAGTGTGTGGGAGTTATGAATAACGACTCAAAATGATTCCCAAGTCGCGGAGTTTGACACCCACATGTTTATTTTGTTGCATCTACAGTTCTTCTTCTCTTATCGCGGAAACTCCAAAACAAATTTGGTTTATTGATAATTACGCGAACAGCAAGTTACCCACGTGATGTTATTTAATATGAGAATACCTTCTTCGTTCCGGGCTTRAAATTGTGTAAAGACTTACTAGATTTCGATATGATATTGCTGGAGTATCCGTACTTTAAGCATTATGCATAAGTTACCAACGTTCCAACTAAAGTATCAACAGCGTGCTTTAAGCTTTAAGTAAATTTTGCTCGTTTTTGCATAAAGAATTAAAATTTGAACCAAACACAGTTTGCCTTGTAGTGGATCAAAATGAATTTACAAGCATGTAAATTGAAGCTAGAGTTTAGATGACCATAATGCATTGATCAAAATATATGTGGATATGTTTCTCGTGAACTTGTAGCGATTTTAAGGAAGTTACATTTCATACGCTCAACAGACTCAAAAGTAAGATTATTAACATTTTAGGGACATCATGATGTAGCTACGAGTCGGGGTCACCGTATGTATATAATCACTCTTTCTTAACGGCCATGCAAATGCGATTGAGGCTTACGCAAGTGCTGGAGGTTTCTCTCATGCACGTAAAATAGCTTAAATATCTGTTTTTATTAACCATAACTCTAAATCTAACTTTTTATGAACTCTAAACCTCAGTTTTCGTCTCGCTTAGCCCAAAAGGGCATTATTTAACCCGTTTGGGCTGGGTTCACCTTAATTTGGTTTAAGAAGTTGTTTTGATTTCTCAAACGGGACAAGGTGAGCTTAATTGGGTGCATATAGCCTAATCGGGTCAAAAACACAAGTTTAGACTTTGTAAAAAGTAATATTTAGAGTTTTTGTTATGATGACACAGACGCAACAACACTGTGTTCGTGTTTACGAGGCCTTATAGAAATGCCACAGCAACGAGTAAGAGCTCAAAAAAATTCCTGTGACCAGGAGATTATTATCATCACGTCTAATTAGCTGTATTTTTGTTTGTTCTCTAGTTATCGTTGAAACAAAAATAGTAGAACTAGAACGGCTCTTACTCCTCAGATACAAGTTGAATCAACATAAAAACTGCAGTATGGGAGTCACATTATCCCATTAATGTATAATCTTTTTGATTTTTGTCGCTCCGAATTATTTTTAATTAATCTGATTTTTTTGATTTTTCAAAATAAATCAGAAAAATACGAAACAATTAAAATAAATTATAACTCACTTTCCATAGATCCTATCGACTTTTAAGAAACTATCAAATATAGATGATGACTCGATTAATATAACATTATCAAATTTACACTTGTACCACTCAGATCCACAAAATCCCATCAATTCTCATCAATTTCCACTTCTTCAACTCCCGTAATCCCCCAAAAATAATGCCAAAAATAAAGTAAAATGATGTAGGAAACAAAATGAAACACCCTGCGGGGTTATAGTATTCGTATCGAGCTGTTATCTAGAGAATATATGTACTTTTGGAGCTACTAAAGGGAGGGCAATAATGAGACACTAAAACAGCCCTAACTCGTCAGATACAGACTGAATCGACATAAAAACTGCAGTATGGAAGTCGTACCATCCCATTAATCTCAATTATTTTTGAATTTTGTCCCTCCGAATTTATTTTATTTAATCTGATTATTTTGATTTTTCGGAAAAAATCCAAATAATACGAATTAATTAAAATAAATTATAACTCGCTGCCACGTTATCCTACGCAGCTGTAAATCATTTCACAAGTTTAGAAAGATCTGATACACATATGAAAGACATATGTACTCATATTCCTGTTATATCCATGGAGTCCTATAAGTTTTCGTTGATTTCTAATTCGTCAACTCTCAGAAATCAGAACAAAACATCCTCCAACTCCCCTACACTTTTTAGAACTGTTAAATAACCTCTCAGACATTCATTTAAAGCCCATTTAAAGCTCGTTTACCCCCACGAACGTCCCGCACCGTCAATCCGATTTAATCTGATTTAATTCAAAAAATTGTTCAATAATATCGATAAGAATACGACGTTATTGGTATCATCGGAACCGCCCGAGGCGTGACATTCTAATGGGAAACTCTAGATGTCTGTAGTATGAGTGCTCGGTGAGATATGACGTAATCAAGGCAAAACGTCAACAGCAACAGCAGTATGAACTAAAACACTTAGGGACCGCCATATTTGACATCACACAACCTCGACGAACACGCTCATACCAATATCTCAACATCCTCAAAAATTCCTAGTTTGTGTCACCAAAACTTTAAAAAAAAATCGTGCAGAAACCCAATTAAACACAAAATAATTGGCACCATTGTGCTCGTGGCGGAATGGAGATCACTTCCATACCAATTACTTTGTGGTTCATTTTTTGCAAAACTTTGACCCTTCCTGACATACCCAGGATTAATGGTAGAGATTTGGGCTTTTAAGGTATTGTTCATTTAAGCTATGGGAACATCGGGAATTTTTTTGGTTAAAATTGGCTGTATTTTAGGCGACCAATTTTTTTGAATATTACTTGAAATACACCCAATCTTCACCAAAATATTCCCCAATGCTCCCATAGCTTAAATAAACAATACCTTAAAATCTCAAGACGCTGCCAGTCTTCCTGGGTATGTTGCAAGGGGTTAAACCTTTCTAAAAAATGAAACACAAAGTAATTGATATAGAAGTGATTGTCGTTTCCCGAAAAACACAATGGAGCCATTTATTTTGTGTTTACTTGCGTTTCTGCACGAATTTTTTTAGGTTTCGGCGCCCTAAACTTTATTTTTGACATAAAAAGATACTGGTATGGGCGTGTTCGTTGAGATCGTGCGATGCCGAATATGGCGGTCGCTAAGCGTTTCCGTTAATATGTCTGTTGCAGCCGTCGTTTGAACTTGAATCCAGTATATCTCGTCAGATATGCATATTACAGACTTCTAGAGTTGATCATTAGAATTCTCTGCTTCCGGCGATTCAGATGGTACTAACCAGTTTGTGTTTGAGTCTCTTCTACATATACAAGAGTGTTGTTAGCTATGGAGTCTCTCTTGTACTAAAACCAATGCATCTCACTCTAAATGTATCTTACGAATATTTCACAAAGACAATTTTAATCTCCCAGGCACAACAGAAAATATGTAATAGTTTGAAACAGTTTGTATTTTTCCTGGTTATTTGGAGATGGTTTTAAGCTTAGTAGAGTCTGATCGCAAGTTGATGGCTGACAAACACAATGGTACCTGCTCTATCATGTCATACTGGGTTGCACTTTAATTTATCACTCTAAACCAAGACTTATACTTAAACCTCACTTTGAATTCCAGCTGTGAGTAACCCCTGTCATGATTCTTTGACCTGGGGTCTTTTAGAACAGCAACTAGTTGCTGAATTGGAGTTCAAAAATCCATTTAAACAACGAATTCAGTCTGGAAATATCTAAATCTTGACATGAGAAGATACTTTCAATCGATTCAGCGGCTCAATACATACAATACCTCCAACTCCGAGACCTGCGATCACTCCACACATTATTGGGGTTTAAAGAAGTGAGGGAGGTTTTTAGAGCAAAATTAAACATGTGAGATTGTAGAGGGAGATAAGGGGAACAGCATTTTATAAGTGGCTTACGTATAGGATTCCTGTAGAGTTAGATATATTAGATTTAGTAACGGAGAATACTGATATGGAAAGTAGTCATACTCGTCAGATATGAGCCGAATCAACAAAAAAAAAGTTGTTTCAGAGTCTCACCAGTCTATAAATGTCCAATATTTTTGATTTTTGTCGCTCCGAATTATTTTTATTTAATTTGATTTTTCTGATTTTTCTGAAAAATCCAAAAAATACGAATTAATTAAAATAAATTATAACTAGCTTCTACGTTATCCTACGCAGTTATAGATCACTTCAAAGGTTTATACAGATCTAATACACATATGAAAGGTATATTTACGCATATTCCTGTTATATCCATGGAGTAACATCAATTTTCGTTGACTTCAAATTTGTCAGCTCTCAGAAACCAGCACAAAACATCCTCAAACTCCTCTAAACTCTTAAGTACTGTTAAACCGCCTCTTATACGTCCATTTTGAACACATTTAAAGCCCACCTGCCCCCACAACCGTCACACTCCGTTAATCAGTCTTCACTGATTTAAGTCAAAATATTGATCATTAATATCAATCAGAACACGACGTTATTGATATCATTCGAACCGCCTGAATGCATGAAGACTCTTCTTCTTGCTGCAGCCTCTAGAAAGACAAAATACCTCCAATTCCGAGACCAGCCATCACTCAGTGTATTATTGGGGTAGAAGGAGGTGAGGGAGGTTTTCATAGCAAGATAAATTACATGAAAATGTAGAGGGAGATGAGAGGAACAAAACCGTATAGGTGTCGTATTTGTAGACTGCTTGTAGAGTATAATATATCGAGTTTAGTAACGGAGAACACTGGAGCCATAACTCATCATATATGACCTAAATCAACAAAAAAACTGTAGTATGAGGATCTAATCAGTCCATAAATGTCTAATCTTTTTGAGTTTTGTCGCTCCGAATTATTTCTATTTAATTTGATTTTTCTGATTTTACTGAAAAAATCCAAAATAATACAATTTAATTAAAATAAATTATAACTCGCTTCCAAGTTATCCTACCCAGGTGTAAATCATGTAACAAGTTCAGACAGACCTAATACACATATGAAAGGCATATTTGGGCATATATCCGTTTTATCCATGAAGTCTCATCAAGTTTAGTTGATTTCCAATTCGTCAACTCTCAGAAACCAGCACAAAACATCCTTTTTAGCTCCTCGAAACTCTTCAGCACTGTTGAACCACCTTTGTATACGTCCATTTAAAGCATATTTGAGGCTCATTTGCCCAATAAACGTCACACTCCGTTAATTCGGTTTATTCTGATTTAAGTCAAAAAATTGATCATAAGTCATTGGTTGACAAACACAATGGTACCTGCTCTATGACGATATACAGAATTGAACCTTTATTGAACACTCTGAACCAACTTGTAACTTTAAATTCCAGCTGTGAGCTACTCCTGTTGTGGTTATTTTGAGCTGGGCTCTTTTAGGACAGAAACTAGCTGTCAAAGTAGACTTCCAAAATCGATTTAAACAGCCTAGGGAGTTTGTAAATAGGTAAGTCAATGTTTACTACTGATGTTAGAAGACTCTTCCAATTGATACAGTGTCTAAATGACAATATACCCCCAACTCCGAGCCATGCGATCACTTAATAAATTATCGAGGTTTGACGAACCGAGGGAGATATTCTGAACAAAATAAAACAAATGAGATTGTAGAGGGGGAAGCAAAAATAAACCAGTATAAGTGGCTTACTTATAGGACTCCTGTAGAGTAAGATATAGGAAGTTTAGTATCGGAGAATTCTGGTTTGGAAAGGGCCATACTCATCAGATATGAGCTGAATCAACAAAAAAAGAGTTGTTTGAGTGTCTAACCGGTCCATAAATGTGTATTCTTTTTCGTTTTTGTCGCTCCGAATTATTTCTATTTAATTTGATTTTTCTGATTTTTCGGAAAAATCCAAATAATACGAATTAATTAAAATAAATTATAACTTGCTTCTACGTTATCCTACACAGTTGTAAATCATTCCACAAGTGTAGAAATACCCAATACACATATGAAAGGCATATTTATGCATATTACCGTTATATCCACGAAGCCCCATGAAATTTCGTTGACTTCCAGTTTGTCAACTGTCAGAAACCAGCACAAAACATCCTCGAACTCCTCTACACTTTTCAGTACTGTTAAACCGCCTCTTCTAAGTCTATTTAAAACATATTTAAAGTCCACTTGCCCCCACAAACGTCACACTCCGTTAATAAGTTTTCACTGATTTAAATCAAAATATTGATCAATAATATCAATCAGAACACGACATTATTGGTATCATTCGAACCGCCTGAATGCATGAAGACTCTTATTCTTGATGCAGCCTCTAAAAAGACAAAATACCTCCAATTCCAAGACCAGCCACCACTCAGTGCATTATTGGGGTTGAAGGAGGTGAGGGAGGTTTTTCATAGCAAGATAAAGTACATGAAATTGTAGAGGGAGATGAGAGGAACAAATCTGTATAAGTGACTTCTTTATAGACTGCCTGTAGAGTAATATATATTGAGTTTAGTATTGGAGAATACTGGAGCCATAACTCATCAGATATGAACTGAATCAACCAACAAACTTTTGCATGAGTGTCCAACCAGTCCATAAATGTGTATTATTTTTGAGTTTTGTCGCTCCGAATTATTTCTATTTAATTTGATTTTTCTGATTTTTCTGAAAAATCAAAATAATACAATTTAATTAAAATAAATTATAACTCGCTTCTACGTTATCCTAGACCGCTGTAGATCATACTATAGGTTTAGACAGATCCAATACACATATGAAAGTCATATTTAGGCAAACACCTGTTATATCCATGAAGTTCCATCAAGTTTAGATCATTTCTAATTCATCAACTCTCAGAAATCAGCACAAAACATTCTCCAACCCAACTAAACTTTTCAGCACTGTTAAACCACCTCTTATACGTCCACTTAAAACATATTTAAAGCCCGTTTGCCCCCAGAAACGTCACACTCCGTTAATCAGTTTACACTGATTTAAATCAAAAGATTGTTCAATAATATCGATCAGAACACGACGTTATCGGTATCATCCGAACCGCCTGAGACGTGCCATTCCAACCAGCAACTCTAGAAGTCTGTAGTATGAGTGCTTGATGAGATCAGAGACTTGCAATCACTCAGTGCATTGTTGGGATTGATAACAGTGAAGGAGGTTTTACAGAGCAAGATAAAACACATGAAATTGTAGAGGGGGACGATAGGAACAAAGCCGTATAAGTGTCTTCTTTATAGACTGCTTGTAGAGTAATATATATTGAGTTTAGTAACGGAGAATACTGGAGCCAGAACTCATCAGATATGGACTGAATCAAGAAAAAAAAAGTTGTTCGAGAGTCTAACCAGTCCATAAATGTTTAATCTTTTTGACTTTGGTTGCTCCGAATTATTTTTATTTAATTTGATTTTTCTGATTTTTCAAAAAAAATCAAAATAATACTAATTAATTAAAATAAATTATAGCTAGCTCCTACATTATTCTACACAGGTGTAAATAATTTACCATGTTTAGCAAGATCTAATACACATATGGAAGGCATATTTACGCATATACCTGTTATATCCATGAAGTTACATGAAGTTTTGTTGATTTCCAATTAGCCAACTCTCAGAAACCAGCACAAAACATCCTCCAAGTCCTCTACACTTTTTAGCACAGTTAAAATACCTCTTCTACGTTCATTTAAAGCACAATTAAATCCCATTTTCCCCACAAACGTCACACTCCGTTAATAAGTTTTCACTGATTTAAATCAAAATATTGTTCAATCATATCGATCAGAACACGACGTTATCGGTATCATCCGAATCGTCTGAGGCGTACAATTCCAACAAGCAACTCTAGAAGTCTGTAGTACGAGTGCTCGATGAGATATGTCGTGATCATTTGCCGTATATCTCGAGGTGGCTAACAAAGTGGTATTCATAATATGGGAATGTAGACTTGACAATTGGAATCACACAACTTAGGCAGTTCTGATATTTGCATTCCCATATATTATACATATATAAAAAGCGTTGTATATTCCCAGTACTAGCCTATATTAAACCCAATTAACTCTGTCTACAGCCATCCAAAAAGAGCGGCACATCCACAGTTTTATTCACCTCGTTGTACTCTACATACTCATGTTTGATGTTGCTCTAAAAAACCATTCTCGCATTTTTCAACCCTTTCTCCCATTGAAAAATGCTCAAAGTGATCGCAGGTTTCGGGTTTGCAGGTATTTCGTCCATTGAATCTCTCTATCAACATGAAGTATCTTCTCCCTAGATGTGAGGAAGCTTTCCATTACCATTTCTTTTCTGACTGCTATTGGATTATTGCTATCAACCATCCAAACATGACTTCGTGCTGGCTTCCAGTCGGTGTTCAATTCGTTCGGGCGTTCATTCCTGAGAACTTCTGGTTGCGGTTCAAAAATCAACAAGACAGATAACAGCACCTTGGCCAGATCACAAATCAGATAACACTGTGTCTGTCAACCAACGACTGCGTGATGCMAAATTCACTAATCTTCAAACCATCCTCAAATACCCAGGAAGWATGCCAGAGGTTTGAGATTTTAAGGTATTGTTYATTCACGCTGGGAAATAAAACAATGWAACTGCCTTTTTTGTAGGCTGTTTGTAGAGTGAAATGTATCAGGTTTAGAACAGGAGAGTGTACTGGTACCGTATAACACCTTTTATATAAGGATAATAGATTCAAATACGAATATGATAGTACTATCCGAACCGCCTGAGTCGTGTGATTGCTATAGGAAACTCGAGAATCTCGGAATAAGTATATCTAACGAGATATCACAGTAACAATTTACAAAACTTCAAACAACTACAGCAGCATGAATATTGACGGAAACGCTTAGCAAACAGCATATTCAACATGCCCCGACCTTGTTTATGCTATGGGGGTCACGTGATCGTGATCCGGTGATGTGCATATTTTTCGCCTTCCGTGGCCGAGTGGTAAACATCTGGCCTCAAACCTTAAATATTTTTAAATATTTTGAAAGCTCGTCGGTTCAATTCCTGTAGATGACAATTTAATAAAATGATGAGCAAAGGAGGAATCGACAAACAACTTGTGACAGGGTTTTGTGAAGGGGTGTTTATATGTCTGTATAATTTTTTCGAGGTGATTTGGCGGGTATATTAGCAGCATGCTGGCTTCTCCAAAAGACCGGCGATAACCGGTGATAAGAGCTAGCACTCTCAAATGGGTTTGTTTTGGATCAATTCTTTTTCAGACTATATCTACCAGTACGGAGTAATCCTATTACATCTAAATTTGACTCATTACCGCTACTAAATCTGTTTCTACCCTCACGCTGACAGCAATTCCCACCTGTAAATCATCCAATCAACAAAAAAATAAATACGTCTCCTACTCCTCAATCGACCAAATCTCCCGCAAAATCTCCTTCAGATCCCTCATTCGTTATCAAGGCCATATCCGAGATCATATCAAGAAAGGGTGCATAATATCTGCAATACAGAACAGACAGTGTCCAAAATGATCCAAAACGTGCCACAAGAGCGTAGAAATTGACCTACAGTATATTGTGATGTCAAATAATAATATGAGCTATTAATATTGCCAATTAAAAAAACTTTGTGTTTTTTTTCCAGTTTTTTTTTCAATTTTTTTTCAGTGTCAGGATTAACACGGATTTTTGCAAAACAACACTTCCTGAACAGATATTTACAAATTTGAAGATGGCTATAGAGTCAATTGATCGGTACGATTCACGTGATGGTTTTTAAAATATAAAATCTCCTATTTTTAACCCAGTTTCATGAGACTAAAGCTTTGTAAATTTTTGATTTTTGGCATTTTTTTGACAAAATTGCATGTGGTCCCCCCCACAAGACAAAAGTGGGTGATTTTTGAGAAAAAAACAACTTTTTTTTTTTTGCCTCAAATTCAGCTTCCCACGTTGTAGCATTTCTCTGGAAGTACAATGCGCCTTGTTTCACCTTGATGCGGTCTTTCCTTGTGGTGATAAGGTCATATCAAGAAAGGGTGCATAATCTCTGCAATACAAAACACTCCAACAAGGCAAACGACGTGGCACAAGAGCGTGGAAATTGGTAAGCGGTATATTGCGGTATCAAAGAACAACCTCAGATATTGATATCGCCAGTTATWAAAACTTTGTCTTTTTTTCAAGTTTTTTTTTTTTCAATTTTTTTCAGTGTGAGGGTTAACGAGGATTATGGCGAAACAACACATTCCAAAGTGGTATYGACAAAGGTGAGGATGGATATAGMATCAATTGACCGGTKTGATTCACATAATGTTTTTAAAAATATAAAATAAGAGATTTTTACCCCARTTTGATGAGTCTAAAGTTTTCTGAAATTTTGATTTTTGGCATTTTTTGACAAAATTCCATGTGGTCCCCCCCACAAGACAAAAAGTTGACTTTTTTGGGAAAAAAGCAACTTTTTTTTTTTGGTCTGTAATCAGTTTTCCACGTTATAGCACGCCTCTAGAAGTACAATGCCCTTTGTTTCACCTTGATACGGTCTCTCCTTGTGGTGTTACTCAGGTATGATCATATCAAGAAATATCTGCTTTACAAAACAGTGTACGAAAAGGTCAAAGACGTTCAATAATAGCTTAGAAATTGATAAGCGGTATATTATGATGTCAATTAACAATATCAGCTATTAATATCGCAATTTATAAAACCTTTGCTTTTTTTTTCTGTTTTTTTTTTCTTGTTTTTTTTCGATGTCACATTTGGCAAGTAATAGTGCAATACAACACATCCCGAAGTGCTAATGACAAAGCTGAAAATGTATATAGAATCAGCTGATCTTTTTACTTCAGTTAACGTCTTAAAAAGTACAAATCCCGAGATTTTTACCCCAGTTTGATGAGTATAAAGTTTTCTGAAATCTTGATTTTTTGGCTGTTTTTTGACAAAATCGCATGTGGTCCCCCCCACAAGCCAAAAAGTTGACTTTTTTTGGAAAAAAGCAACATTTTTTTTTGTCTCTAATTCGCTTTCCCACGTTGTAGCATGCCTCTGAAAGTACAATGCCCTTTGTTTCACCTTGATAGGGTCTCTCCTCGTGCTGCTACTCAAGTATGATCATATCAAGCAAATATCTACCAACAAAACAGTGTCCAAAATGATCTAAAATGTGCCTAAAGAGCGTGAAAAGTGACTTACAGTATATTGTGACGTTGAAGAACAATCTCAGCTATTAATATTGCAATTTATAGAGAATTATTATTTTTTTTTCCGTTTTTTTTTTCCATTTTTTTTTCAGGGTCACAGTCAACGAGAAAAGTGCAAAACAACACATTTCGAAGTGGTAATGACAAAGCTGATGGTAGCTATATAATCAATTGGTCGTTTCAATTCGGGTGACATTTTGGAAATTATAAAATATCCTGTTTTTACCCCAGTTTCATGAGTCTAAAGTTTTATGAAATGTTGATTTTTGGCTGTTTTTTGACAAAATTGCAGGTGGTCCCCCCCATAAGACAAAAAGTTGATGTTTTTTGGAAAAAAAGCAACATTTTTTTTTGTCTCCAATCCAGTTTCCCATGTTGTAGCGTGCCTCTGGACGTACAATGCCCTTTGTTTCACCTTGATATGGGCTCTCCTTGTGGTGTTAGTCAAGTATGATCATATCAAGCAAATCTACCATACAAAACAGTGTACGAAAAGATCAAAGACGTGCATCGAGAACGCGTAAATGGACCTACAGTATATTGTGATGTCGAAGAACAATCTCAGCTATTAATATTTCAATTTATAAAAGCTTTGTGTTTTTTTTTCAGTTTTTTTTTTGCTTTGTTTTTCAGTGTCACAGTTAACGAGGATTAGTGCGAAACAGCACATCCAGAAGTGGTTTTGACAAAGGTGAAGATGATTGCTGAATCAATTGATCGGTTTGATTCACGTAACGTTTTTTAAAATATAAAATATCCTGTTTTTACCCCAGTTTCAGGAGATCAAAGTTTTGTAATTTTCTGATTTTTGGCTGTTTTTCGACAAAATCACATGTGGTCCCCCCCACAGGACAAAAAGTTGATGTTTTTTGGAAAAAAGCGACAAAATATTTTTGGTAATTATTGAGTTTCACACGTTGTAACACGCCTCTGGAAGTACAATGCGCTTTGTTTCACCTTGTTACGGCCTCTCCTTGTGGTGTTACTGGACAGTACCGCCGGTACTTTCGTTTTTCTCACTAACACCGTGTCTTGTTAAGGTTTGATGGAACAATTTTTAAACACTGAGCATCTGAATGCATAGGAATCAAGTTGGATAAGCCACAAGCTTGATCGGAATCCCGCAACACCAAGACCAAAAAACTTCGCAAAGATGCTTCCAAACTACCTCAGGGCTACAATTAAGCCCAGCTTTGCGACTAGATTATTCCACACCAGGTCGCAGTGCCTAGCAAAGAAACCTGCCAAGGCAGCGAAGGGAGGGAAGAAGGGGAAGGCTGCTGAGAAAATGCTCCTTTTGGGCCGCCCATCTAATAATCTCAAAGGTGGAATTGTTGGACTTGCCAATGTTGGCAAGTCATCCATTTTCCAGGCGATTTCGAAATCACACTTGGGAAACCCGGCCAACTACCCCTTTGCCACTATTGACCCAGAGGAGGCCAGAGTGATCGTCCCCTCGGAGAGATTTGATAAACTGTGCGAGGTTTATAGCCCAGAAAATGCTGTACCTGCTACCCTGACACTTTTCGATATTGCCGGTTTGGTGAAAGGTGCCAGCAAAGGTGAGGGTCTTGGAAATGCCTTCTTGGCCAATATCCGTGCAGTTGACGGTCTATTCCAAGTCGTTAGAGCATTCGATGATCCTGAGATAACTCACATCGAAGGGTCTATTGACCCCACACGTGATTTGCAAATCGTAACCCATGAGCTGCTTGAGAAAGATCTTGAGTTTGTTCTCCGAGCTCTCGAAACTGCCGAGAGAGCAGTCAAGGCTGCTGGATCTCAGAAGAACTCCATGGTATTGACAGAGAGAAAGTTTGAGCAGGCTGTCTGCGAGAAACTGTTGGAGTACCTCGAGTCAGGTAAAAAAGTGTACCACGGAGAATGGACAAACGAAGAAATTCGATTCATCAACACCTTGACCCTTCTAACTGCAAAGCCCACCGCCTACATTGCAAATGTTTCATTCGCTGATTACGAAAACTATGTGAATGGGGGCAGCGAGGCCGACAACAAGTATCTGTCGAGTATTCGCAAGTGGATCGATGAGAACTCTCCTGGCGATCTTTTGGTACCTGTTTGTGTGGAATACGAGGTTAGACTGTTTGAGAGTTCCGAAATAGGCGAGGAGCTTGACACGGCCTCCACAGTACCTTCTGCCATCGGCCCTGCTATTTCATCTCTTAGAAAGGCTTTGAATCTAATTTCCTTCTTCACCGGATCGCCTCGAGAGGTCAGAGAGTGGACTATCCGCCAAGGCTCTACAGCCCCCGAGGCCGCTGGTGTCATCCACGGTGACCTCGAAAAAACTTTTATTGTTGCTCAGGTTACTAAATTTGATGACGTCATCTCTTACAAAGGAGATGAGGCGTCTCTAAAGTCTGGGGGCAAAATTGCCAATAAGGGCAAGGAGTACGAAATGGAGGACGCGGACTGTGTCATCTTCAAGGCTGCCAATGGCAAAAAGTAGGTTCCAAGTAACCTCACCATGTACATATATCAAACAACACCAAGAATGAATGTGGTCGATGTAGTTTGTCCATACTAGCCACTCTAAATTTACCTGGAGCAACGAACGACAGTATGTACGATACTTAAACGAGATGCTTCGCGTTGAATGGAATAATCTCTATCTGCGAACTTCAAAATTTTCTAATACTGGGTGCTACAGACGACGGGGTAGTGATTCTATTATTAAACATGGGGTAACAATAGGGGTCTAAACAATTGAATAAAATATCATTCGGGAAATTACTGTAGTAATCGTTTTACGCTTAATTACCGGTACTTATAGTAAGCTACAGTAATAACACCTATCAGATCATATTTACTGACGATAATCATACACATTATTTTTACGATCACAGCTCTTACAACCTTAACAACTGATTTGGGGGATACTTGTAGTTTCGGCTACACGTGAGTACCAGCATGTACACGCAGAATTTTACAAATATTGCATAAGACGATGAACAAAACAAATAAATATCATTATATATCCTACAGCCGCCGTTATTGGCTTAGCAGGAGCTTCGGCCATCAGAGCCGACACCACCACCACATGAGTTGGCGGAAGACATGCAGATTCGAGGAGACCAGTGGTCCTTGCCAGGAATAGATCCAGACACCTGTCGGATGGTGTTGCCAGGGTTAGTACCCTGAACGACGTGGGATGTCTCCTCAATGAGACGGTAAAAAGCACCAGCTCGGCATTTGTTGCCGGTTCGGCCATTCCATCCGTTCTGGCTTCGGAATTTGCAGTCGTTGTAAGTGTAGTAGAAAGAGCCAGAAAGGGTTCCATCAGCCCACATGTGGTCAATGTAATCAGTGCACTCCCCAAGACAGACCCAGTTGTTGTTAGAAGTCTGAGGATAGAAGAAGTCATTATAGTAATGAATGTCCATAGGCTCCAGTCCAACGTCTCCAGGCCAGTACATGCTGCAGCCTCCACGTTTCTGGAGAGCCGAAGGGTTCTGCAGAGTGTAGTTCTTGCTAGCACGAATGGACACCTCGGGGTCAATAGCGATGTTCTGGACAGACTGCAGAGTCTCGCCGTTCTGGTCACGCTCAAAGTCACGTTTGAGAGACAGGTACCCGGCCAAATCTCCAGAATCGAGCTTGGCTTTGAGGGTCTCGGCAAGGTCAGCCTCGGGCTCTCCACTGGCACTTCGGATGAAAATGGCCATGGCAGACTCAGTGTCCGAAGGGGTGATCTCAGTCGCGTTTTCACAAGGCTGAACAGCAAGAAGGACCTGTTCCCCACTCTTCTGGTGGTCCACACAGAGAGACGCCAGTGTTGTTGATGCCAGAGCGGCCAGGATCACGTTCTTGGAGATCATGGTTGTAATTAGTTGGTGTAGCTGGTGGCTAGAAAATTAGTGATCGACTGGAAAAAGTCACGTATATGTATGGCGAGGGAAAAATTAGAACAGTCTTTCTGCTGCTTCAAATTTGCGCTGATGCTTGTACAGGTTGTGTACATCTTTGTGTCGATCCGTGATGCCGATCGTGGCAGGGGGAAGTGTTGTCAGCCAAGGAAGAAGGCTACAAGAACAGAGAAAAGCTTGTATAGCCACAGGAATATTGGAGAATACAGCCACCAAGTTCTTTACGCAATCAATATGATTAATATATCAGTTGTCGGGAGCCCAATTAAGACGTCGGTCTAATCATACCACGGCTCTGGGCTAGTGTAGCACTAATGGGCAATATAACCGTATGTACTGCACGTACGAGGAGTTTAATCAAGATCATCACTCGAAATCCTAAACTACAAACCTAATATTACATAGTGACTTACTTAGTTGGCAAAGATCGACATGAGTGCTTGTACAAGCAGCTTGGCAGCAAGTTGAGGTGAGAAGTGATGAGGGTACCATCAGCGCGAAGAACTGGTAGAATATAAACGAGTCCTGTATCCTCATGTATAAATTCGACGACAGAGTTTCTGAATCTTATAAAGTGGGCTAGTTGTGTGAACCCCAGGTGGGCGATGTTTACGGCGCCGTGCCGCAGTGCCGTGGGGCCCTGAACAAAGATAGAATTAACGCGTAATTGTTTAGACGCGATTAAACTACGAGTACTGGGGACTTTGTGGTAAAGAAAAAGAGAACCGGGTAGCGCACAGGTGGACTAGGGTTTAGTGGGATAACTGTCGGAACAGTAGTAATAGCTCAAGGGCTTGTTCGTTCTTCTTCTTCTTCACTTTCTGTAGTTCGTGTTTCTTTTAGTAATAGGGCGCTATGACGTCCTCCTCAGCGCTCAATAAAGTCTAAGGATAAATCCAGAGACGATCAGACCTGTTGGCTAGGCAAATTACCAAAAGCTTACAAGAACACAATACATTAACAATATAGGAAAACAGCTAGATATATACCCAAAGGGAGCTCAGGGTTGTGACGACCGGGTAAAACCCCTATTGGGCAAAATAGCAAGCTACATGAGCAGAATACTGAGACACTGTCCTGCTGGGTGGTTTCAGGATACCAAGTAGGTAGTCAGGGTAAGGGATTTGACCACAGAAGTCTCACAGACTTCTCGTTTGTTTCCAGCATCAAAGTTTGTCGTGTTTGATTCTCTCTCGTCCTATCCGTGAGCGACACTCGTATGCTGCACGTTGTCTAGAGATCTCCATTAGAATAGTGAACATCTTTAATGACGGCTATTACTTAGGGCTCTTGTTAATTGATATTGGAAGAGTCCTCTCAAGAGTTGCATCCAAAAAAATATGGATACCTCTTTGTGAAAGACAGCCACCAGTGAGCGTATGTATCTTACACGTTCTCCTGATATTATAAGTTTTGTTGTGTCTCACCCCGGACAGAATGTGCAGACAGGAAATAGACGTGAAATTATAGTGCTGTAATTAGTCTACAAGTATAGCGAATATGAAGGTCTAGGACTGCCCACTCTGATATTGAAGTTCTCCAATTTCAAAATCGAAATGAAATGAAATGTCATCATACCAGGGTCATGCTATGCTGCTGGACGTCGATAGTCCCCTCCACGGCGCCCCTGCTCTAAAGCAATATAATATTATGTGAATACTGACTTCGAACTAAACAAATCGTGAGCAACATCGAACGACTGGAGTGGGGTCTCATATCTGCAAGGAGTTGCGCAACCATGTACCAGTATGTACGTACTGTACCGGTATATTATCAAAGAAGGTGCCGAAGCGAAGGCACTATGCTTTTCGATAAATAGAATCTTTAACGACTGGGCGGCCATTGAGTGTTTTCAGAGAGTTCGTCTAGCTGTGGTCACACGTACGCGCCGCAAACTCCAGTAACAGTCTTCAAAAAAGATAAATACTATGCCCTGTAAACTACTTATAACAGGCTGTTACTTTGGGGAAGAGTTTGCCTGCATATCAGGATTTCCTTGTACTGTTTTACTGATACAGGCGCCGTCTTTTACCGGCGCTTATGAGGGGCCAAGAAAAGATCAGCATGTGTATCCCAATGCAGTATACTAATTGCGATCTACAGGTGCGCAGACAGCGCGTCCACAGCTGCCTGAACTTATACCGATGAGTTTTCCCAATCTCTGGTTGTATATCAGCTTCAAAGGCGGTATAGACCAGAGGATTGAGCCTCAACTCGATGATTTGAAGGAAGCATGCCCTTCCTTTTTGGGGTAACTTTTGGCTGCACAAGGTTTCAGGGTACCAGAAAGTGCCAGCCATTGCCAAGACCAATTACCATCCCTTTCCAGGTTATCCTTACACCTCACATATACGTATTCGTAGAAGGAGTCGCTTGATTAGTCGCAATCCTAGTTACAGTAATTACCTACACCCCTGAACGCACACCAGGACTATTCACTCAAAGTTACTGCAATGACATGGGTGGTGCCTGGTACCTGGTACCTACATGACTTCGTTTATTAACATTAATGGATAACTAAATATCTATTTCCAGGTTGCTGCTTGCATAGCATAGTGCCCCAATCAATACTTTCCCAACCAGTGCCGTTTTTTTCTCCAGGAGGTCACCTGCATCAATGCTGCCAATGTCCCCGTGTGAAAGCCTGTTTTCTGAAGAGCACATGAAGATCTTCTTGCCGTGATTACAGTTCTTGGCCGCCAGAAGTTTAACATGTACGGTACATACTGGTACTGGTACAACTTTCTAATTAAGCTCAGTATATTATTAAGGGTTTTAAGGGGTATCACGTGATACGGCCTGAAGCAGGGTACCAGTTAGATTCGGTGTGGGCTAACTAAGCATATGGTAAGGGTTTGAGTATTGTATTGCAGAGCTTAGATCAGTACCTGGGGTACTTGTACGTGAGGCAATGAGAGCACCAAAAAAGTCCGCAAGTGGCCCATATGGTCGTAGCCTCGAATCTCTTTGTTAGCGAAAGAAGTTGGCGTGGATAGCAACCTGGAACCTGGTTTGGTATCGGGTTTGGTATCGTACATAGGAGCATTACTGCTTAAAGACATAGTAAGTAATTACTTGTAGCTCTTTCTGCGCTTCCCATAGCTGCTGTGCTGACAAGTATCGTACCAGCTACCTTACGGAAGTTGTTCCCGAAGGGGGATCAGGTATCTGTAGTACACCACCTCCGAACAACAAAGAAGGCCCGAAAGTTCACAGAACCGGCAATGGAATTATATCCCCCACTCAAAGGTATGGAACGAGAAAAGTATTTTCAGTATAGCTGCTGGAAGCAACAAAGGTAAATAATGTTGAGCGCGTCAGAGTGTCTGAGTAATTGTGACAGTGGGATATGTCCGTCTGCCTTATTTCATTATAACTTTACAGGGCACCTCGCTGACTAACCCAAACGTTACCAATATTTAGTCACTTTGAGTAACTGTGGCAAATTTTGAGTTGCTCGCATTGCCCGCAAGGACAAACTCGAACAAGGCTTTTTTTACACCTTTCGTCATCACCGATATGGCCATGATGCTGCTCGTTTTGTAGGGGTTGCCACCAAAAAATATTACGCGGCACAAGTTTCAGTTTTCTTTATAATTCCGGCGCTTCCGCATATGTTCCGGAAGTACGTCGCAGTCCGAAAGATGACCTTATCAGATTCTTATCTGCACAACTCTAATGAACAACCACCGAGAAGTATGCGGAACCCTCACTTGAAAAAATTCGTTTGACGGCCAAAAATGCATCAAAACCAATGAAAAAAACAGATGTATACATCTAAAATGCTGGCATATTTCACACAGCTATAATTTGACTATGTGTACCGCTCGTGATGCGTAGCTTGGATATATTTGCCCCTCTAAAGTTGTCCCCCCAACCTGCTCAACCGGTAACCCAATTTGGAATCGGTGTCCGTATTTGTAAGGGTTATGGGACCAAATATTATTTGCCAGGTCCGAACGCGCAGATATTATGGAACATTTGGTGTATATTATTCAGGAGAGGAGCTAGTTTAGTGTAGTGACAGGGAGCTAGTTGAGCTTCCACCCCCCTACAAATTTATTATTCAGTCATTACAAATAAGCAACACGTAAATACACGCTTGTCTGGAGGAAAATGTTATCTGCTTGTTGTCAAGCGGCGCTGCGGTCCCTACAATACTTTGTGCCGTTTAAAACTCTATTTGGTAGCCGTTTCCAGAACTATAAGTGAGGGATGAAACATTCTGAAGCCACTGGGCTGTCTTGTGGGCACTCTGCTGCGTAACAACAAACGCCAAAGGGCGAGGGTCGTTGTACGTGTTTTTTTACCAGGTTGGCAACACAACTTTTTGGCCTACTAGACAACCTTCCAGCAAACCTGAAGCCCATTTTTCCGACATGTAACAGCTCGTAACCGCGCATATAAACTTAATTCGTTAGGATAAAAATTGACATTTTGAAAAAGCTATAAACAACGCCTCCGAAGCAACGATCCCGCCACATTCCGCAGTGGAACATACTATCCTTATAAACGCCGCGATACGCACCAACCCTTTCATCCCTTTCTCCTGTGTGAACCTCAACAACAACACAGATCGATACAGTCCCATACCGAGCAGCCTCAACGTGACTCAAACAGCAACCCCAAAGAGCAAGACGTGTATCTTGTAAAAAAAGCCCCATCACCACCCTACCACACCTCCGATCAATCTACTACACACAAAATGGGATTTCTAGACAAGTTCAAAACGCTGAATTTGGACACGGAGAAATCGAGTACAAGTACAGCTGAGGAAATCGCAAAAATCATCCCCATTTCCGACTGCTCTCCGACAGACTGCGATTCATGTGTGTTGGATACGCGCTACCCACCCATGGATATCGATCATTCGCCACTATACAACACTGCAAAGCCTTTTGGATTGCATCTGGTGGTGGCCACAGGTCTGAGTGACTGGAAAAAGAAGTACCTGGATGACAAGACTTCCGTGGCAGGAGCCTTGGACGACCCTGAAGTGGCCAAGGCCGTCTCTAACACCATGAAGAAGTTCTACCCTGACAAACCCCTTCACGAACTGGGAACAAAAATCTCAAACTCCAGTTTACCGCCCCCCGATGAATACTACATGTTCGATGATAAGCGTCCATCTTCGTCAGAGTCTGTCTCGGCTCTAGAAAGAGGCAAAGGTGTGATTGATGAAAACTATGGCAAGTCCAAGGAACCTGCAAGCGATCTCATGATGCGCCCTACGACAGTTCTGCTGCTCCCTCTGTTCCTGGAGATCACTCTTACGCCACAGAACGCGAAACAAGATCTTATCACAGCTCTCGAAAACATTGAACAGCAACCCAAGGAGCTGTTCAAAAATACCAAACGAGCATATGTGCTGTTGTGTTCCCACAAGACGGTCGATAAGAGATGTGCCATCACCTCTAAGATCCTGAAGAAAGAGTTTGATGCCCAGCTACGTGATAAGCAGATCCATGATGTCGAAGTGTCGTTTGTGTCACATGTGGGTGGTCACAAGTTTGCTGCCAACGCTCTCATTTATCTGTCCACCGGAGAATCAATCTGGCTGGCTCGTGTTGGCCCTGAACACGTGAGCGCTATCATTGAGGAGGTCATTGAGAAGGGCAAGGTGTTCCCCGAACTCGTTAGAAGTGTTGCAAAGTGCCAGCTCGATTGGTAAACCAATACCCATGCATATATAGATTAATAGACCTCCGTGGGGTATATTATCGTAGAAAATGAGCACGTGTGCTGATTAACCAGTTGTGATCATAACATACTGAGGATAGAAAGGCAAGAGATAGTCAATTCTTAAGCCCTTACTCAGGAGATTACAATGTAACATTCAGAATTAAAATCTGAAGTTTTTTGGCCATTTTAGAAATTCAGCCTTTGAGCTGGTCACAGAGGCCTTCAGTTACATGCGAAGTGTCGTGCTTGCTCTCATACATCCTAAGAGTCCTTCCCAGCACATGTAAATAACAAAAACGCGGAGTATGAGCCAGGTTATTGTCCTTTACTAACCTCTACTGGTCCAAGAACTGTACTGGATGTTACATAAACCGCGGAGGTTACACCCACTGTTGATGGTACCGACCACTTTTACATACCTTGTTGTGGTTTCATAAAACAGCCTAAAACAATACTGTCCAAGTGCTCCTTGTAGTTGTATCTATTTTGTAGACGTACACGCGCTGTTAATAGGTTCTTCCTACAGCTCCTACAAGTGCTGTCTGTGGCAGATGGCGTGCATGAGATTATGTACCTGATACCTTTCGGATAATGGTCGGAGACGGCATGGGGTGGAGTTGATATTGCCACAACGTTGTTTGTACAGTTGTGACTCAACCCAGTTAATTCTTTCCTCTTTACAGACATCTTCAACTCCCAGTGATGACAGTGTTTTACAGGTCTGGCACATTAATTGCTCACCGTCGCATAAAAGCTCGCAATACTGTCCTCACTAAGGAGGGGAACCAACCTTAACCACAAAGGTGCCCCCCAAAACCTTAAAACAAGCCACTTTTAATGAGAGGGCAATCGCCCTGAGAAGCCATATAAGACAGCTACGGCCACATGTTAGAATTTTTGGTCTCGCGCCAATTGCACCACGCCAAGGTATTCATCTCAGCTTTAGCTGTCACACACAATGACAACTACGACCACACAACAATAGGGCAACAGCTCTACCCCCTACACCTGGTGTCGTCATCATTAAGGATGTCCCTCGCACTTCACTGTTTCTCTGTCAAGACACCTCTTCCATCAAACTACCACCCAATGCCCAACTCTTCTGCTAACATGTCGTGATCTGAAATGTGATGGCGACATCAGCGTTGGGAGGTTTGATAATCACGTGAGTATATGCTGATGACTAAGGAAACTTGCAGGTTGGTTTGTAACGACAAAAAAGACCAGTTATGGATGGATTCTCTACCTGTGACTCACTGGTAGCCTTCTGGTGATTTATTATTGCATTTCACCTGATAATCTATTAGCGATGGAGGGTGTTTACTTCACGACCACCCTTATGTCTCTTCATGACGTCCCCAGCTTAGGTCAACGAACAAGCAATGTATCTGCATTGCTAGACTGTCGAAAGCCATACCAGGAGATATGACTCTGGTGGATACCCATGATACCCCTCTATGATACCTCTTGATGACCACTGGAACGTATTCTATTGGACTATGCTTCCATGCAATGCTGCCCTGGTCTCTGCAGGAAGCGGCATAGTTCCTCGTTGTGGGGCGACACTGGGCGCCAAAAGGTGAATGGTTTCTTCGTGTTTCCATGACAACCCATCCCTTTGAGACTATTTCGCTGCTGCCGACGTCGTTCAGATGCACACATGTGTGTGTGTGTAAACTCGGCATGCATACAGAAGGGCAAGGGAAAGTGATAGACAGCAAACATTTGTGGCCTGTCTGATGGTCTAGAAGACGTGTTTTGACGATAGCTCGAGACGTGCACGTGTTTTTTGCTTGCTTGGGTAGCATGAGAGCACCCTTGTGCTGTCAGTTAGTGTCCTTTTCCTGTCGTTTAATGGTGGCATCGCACAACAAAAAAACAGGCTCCTCACACTTGGCACAAAGTTTATTCACCAGAGGGAGCTACCGGCCAGCAACGAAACTAGAATCCCATAAGCTATAGCTAGTCTTTTGGATATGGTTTTGGTGTCTATGTGCCCACGGGAATTTTGCCTACATTTTGCAACTATTTGTTAGACAATAGTTTGTGAAAACGGGACATCATTTGTTTCTCCTGGCGTTCGTTGACATACTCCCAACTGCACTCTGACGTTGCGTACTTTGTGCCATTGGCTGACCGGCACGGTGGGGGAAGAACAAAGAGCTTAAATTGCTTAGGGTTTGGGGTGGTGACTTTGTCTGTGGGAGCTCGTAAAGTTAGGGACGAACTTTCAGGCGTAGCGATAATCACGGATCTCTATATAAAGGACACGAACCTGCACTCTATCATCTTCACCAACACAAACACCACCACAACTACAAAAATGGCCTGCTCTACTAACTGCTCTTGCCCCAAGCCCTGCACCAACTGCGCCTGCGAGAAGGCTTGCACCTGCTCTCCTTGCTCTTGCGAGTCTTGCAAGTGTGCTAAGGCTTGCGAGTGCGAGAAGTCCACCACCTGCAAGTGCGAGTCCTGCAAGTGCGAGGGCTCTTGCAAGTGCTAAATTGACCCCAACTACATCATTTGATCTGGGTCGACATGGAGGAATGACTGACCATGCCGTGGCCTAAAACAACACGCGTGTGGGTCTGCAATCGCGACTACTAGTCACTTAAATTATAACGAAATGGATTTTCAATTTTACGACGCAATCACTACTTGTAATTACCTGGTAGGCGAAGGTTTTTTGTACCGTACTTGTAGTTTTATCTGATAACGGGTGTACTGTTGGGAAACGGACACGCCATGCATATTGTAAATAAATGTTTGTAACGAAAAGTGCGTCTTGACTGCAAGTGAAGTGTTCACCCAAGCCTAGTCGACGCTACCAGGTGCGGTACATACTGTATTGTAGGATAAAATACGTGACAGGCAGGTGGGGGTACAGTATCCTATCGGATCTTAGTATGTAAGTTCTTGGTGGTTTGCATCATGAGCAAACTGTGATCGGCGTCGTAAATTTTTGGGCAGCCTCTACTACTCCAAAACGTACAAGTACCCATTCTTTTTCTGCCATCAATAAAGTAATATCAGTCCTACTAGGTATCTCTTATTCATCTAATTAGTAGCTAATAAGATCCACCCCTCCTGACCGGTAGCTAGCTGTCATCTTATCGTTTCCGATGAGAAAATACGAACACTATCATGCGACTGGCATGCAGACATGCGTCTGCAACGAAACATGATCTGCAACTCTGGAAAAAAGCGAGGAAAAAAAGGGAGTTTAGTGAATGTGAAATTTGTTTATATCTACCAGGTATACTGCGATTTCATAAAAAGTAATGGTGACAGTACAGTGGTAAGGGACACTGAGGTTGTGGCTCTATGTCTTCTGCCACTGGGAAGCTTGCGGTCTCGATTATGGGAGGGATCGAAACAGAATTTCCTCGATCCAATAATGAAACAAAGAGAGTGCTCAAAGAGTCCAAAGACATCCATTAACTATTGAGATAAATTATGTATTACCTGTAACGTCACTAATTGCGGGTGAGGCAACAGGATCGTGACGTTCATTCCGATGTCTACAGTGTACTGGCTACTATAGTACGTCCTGTTTTTTCAGGAACTTCTATATCTCACTACATAGTGTATACTTAATCGACATCTGGGTTGGCTTTCTTGGCCCATTCATCAAAGACAGCTTTGAATTTGGGCGGAATATCGCACTTCTGGCTTCCATTAGCACTGTCAACTGTCACCAGGGTTTCCTTGATTCGGCAAGCGACACTTCTTGATTTATGCGAAACAATCACGCCTTTTAAAACAAATCTATCTGGTGATGTCAATGGTTCGATCTTGTGGATGACTGAGTACCTATCGGGGTACTGGATGGGCCTTCTCCACTGAATGTCGGCACTTCGAAACACAGAGACAATACCATTGGGGCTCATAAGGTCATTGAATTCGAGTCCTCGAGACTTGAACATCTGCATGAGAAAATGAAACCGTCCCGTTTCAAAATACTTGATGAATGTGACACTGTTGACATGGTCGTTGGAATCCTGATCTCCCCAGGCCACAGGTTGTCCCAGCAGCCCGGCATCACTCGCATCATATCCAGCACCCTCTGAGGTGTCCAACAATGGTTGTAGCCACTCTGGTGGAACGGTTTCGGGCGTGTTATATGTGTGGGGTACACCAGAAGGTGGCTGCTTCGTCCGTTGCTGTGATGTGTTGTTGAAAAGTCGTAGTCTGCTTCTAGGAACCCTCCTGCCTCCTTTGCCCCGAAGAATTGTTGATCTGATCATGGTGAATGTAGTAATCGCACTGTCTGGCTGTTGGGTTATATACCCCGGTTTCTGGGGTATACAGATTTAGGCGCGGAGTTGAGTCTATCATGGCGATAGCCCCGTGGAAACATTAAAATGTGCGAGTGATAGGTGGGATTTTGGGCCACCAAGTGATCTTGACGGAAGATGAGGTAGATTAAATTGCCTGAAACTTCATATTAAAGCCCAGAGGTGTTGTTTTAGTGGCCATCGGAATCAACTTCTGGCCCCTCATCATGTACGATTAGGTACTCAACTAACTTTATTTATTTAGGTAATTTACTTGACATTCTATTGACATTTAGTCACTTAATAACAATTTGCTTAATACCAATTTACAACAGTAAGTTTACCCCACACTAAGAGACCGAGAAGTCCCCGAAGGGGTTATAATTCGTTCTCGAAACCACGTGAGGTTGAATCCAACTTTCTGCAGCTCACATATGACCTTGGTTTTTTTAATTGGTCCGTGAATCAAGAACATATCACCATAGGCATGCATTTCTGTGTCAGCCCACCTAGCTAGTCGGGGTGTTTGTGCGATGGGAACAGAAACTTGATCAACTCAGAGATGTGCATGACCTTTATTTAAGAGAATCAATACTAGTAGTTCTTGTAGGGCTCGTGTTTCCGCTCTGTTTATTCTCCTCTGGTGATTCTGAAGTTTGTCAAGTCAACCAAACACATATTGGTGGCCACATCACACTTTCAAAACATGTTGGTGGGTATGTAATATATCAAATTGATGGTGATGATCTCCTGTATATGATTGTTTTTATAGTTTCCTCACTAAGTCCACTATTACCAAATAACACTTATCTTTCCCATACTGTAACGAAAATACCTCCACTTCCCAGGGCACATACTCCCAATAATTTCCACCATCTTTGGGACTTCATGCCGTTAGAGTTTTTGCCGTTTAAGCTTCGTACGACCCCGTTGATATTAGTCATACCAAAGATGATCTTGAAACCTCCTAATATGCCCTAACCCTAACCTTGCAGTGTGAAAAATAGGGGACCTAAGTAGTGTACTCTATTACTAATCCACCTCACACCAAAAAAGGTTTTTTTTTTGGCGGGGGACGCCGTTTTCTCTCATTTTCGTGAAATCCGACTATGTATAATAATAAATGTAAAGCATGGAATGTAATGAAACAGTGTCAAAGTATTGTGTGTCAATTTTTGGAAGCAATCTGAGCCATCTCTGGCTGTACCCCAGCGTTTTTACCCAGGGTGTAATCCTAGCCAATGAAGGAGCTGGGAGGAAAAGGTGGTATTTTGATCATTGAAAAAAGACCATTTTCCTGTGTTAAAGGGGATTCCATTGTTGATTTCATAGACGGAAGACATGGCTCTTTCATCCAACATTGGTTTTTCCCTCGTTGGTGGCTGTTTGATTGGCACAGTGGCATCATTTTCAGGTCATTTTTGCTATGTTCTCGTCATTTTTCACTCATAACTCAGCAGTATTTCGACACTCTCGTACCAAATCGAAGTCGGAGTATATCAATAAGACTAGTACTGAATGAATCCTCTCTCCCTGGTTCGACGTATCACTGCTTATTGGGCTCCTGTGATGGATTCTGACGCTGCTATCCGTGGTTTTGTTTTACGGATTCCTTAAATCAATTTAGCAGATTAACACTAACGCCGCCCACAGATTAAGAGTATATACAGTATGGCTTTTGGGTTAGACGCGTAGTGCACGTTCACACGACGCGCGAGAAACTGCAAAGGACACAACGATGAGTTTGCCAGCTGGAGCCGAGCCAGCTGGAGCCGAGCCTGCCTCGACCCCTGAAGAAGTCTCTATGCCCTCGCCATCAACAATCGACACACCTACACAACCAGAACCCAGCCATGAAGACGACGACGACACGGTGGAGTTTGAGATGGACAAACTGGAGATAAGGGCGAAGCCAAGAAACGGCCAGGGCGAGGAGGTGTTCAACAAGGTGCCCTTGAGGAAAGTTATTGGTACTAAGGACACCAAGTATATTGTGATGGTACTTGACAACCCGATTTACCATGACAGAAAAGCCAGACCCTTAGGCAAAGCTCCACTCAACAAGAAAGGGAAACCAGGAAGATGGAGCGACGCCTTCCGCAATTTGTGGCTTTTTGCCAAAGCCGTATGTGCTGATGATACATCGTTACATTTTCCAGCGCCGGCGGCCCCAGAGGAGCCTGCACCTGAGGTTGATCCCTTTGAGTGCCTTGTCCAACTGGTACGCGCTGAAGGAGGACACGCGGAGGAAGCTGCAGCAATGACGACTATGGCTGAGGATACGGAGCAGTTCGAGTACCCGGAGCAGGATGAAATGGTAGAGGATTACGCACACGACGAGGAAGTAACCGAGGAGATGGAGGAGGCTGTAATGCCACTGGAAGCAGAACAAATGAACGCAGCTGTTATGTGGGGGGAAGAAGAATATCCGGATGAGGAGGAAGAACCCATCGAGGATATGGTGGCAGCTATGCCTTCGGATAATGGCCTTGGCGGTTTTGAAGTCCCACCAACAGGAGATGCGTACGAAAAAGAACTTGCCGAATTGCGTGGTGTAGCTCAACGGCCCATCGATTTTGGCCCGATGCCTGAAAACTTGACTGAAGAAGCTAAGGTAGCCATTGAAAATCTTGCACGTGCTGGCCAAAAATACACCCTTCCCGACCACGGTGTTACAGCTACTTTCGATCCTAACTTCGAGCCCGAGGAAAAAAAAGGCTACGTTTCGTTTGACAAGGCGCTCGATTCATGCAAGGAGCATGCTGCCGGCAAAGGCTATGCTCTTGTGATTCAGCGATCGGGCTCCACAGCCGCGCACAGGAAACTGTACAAGAAGAGGCACTCATATTGGAACACCAAGCCAAAGCCCGACAGGCTCGACATGTCATACAACGCGATGATGTACCGCAAAGCACTTACAAACACCCGAAGTATTCCTGAAAGGAACATCGTCACTATTGCATGCGATAAACAAGGCCCATCTACAACGGCTATTGCGCCTCGAAATAAGTTTCGACGGTCCAAGAGGACTCAATGCAAGTATAATTTTCGAATCGAGTTCTATGAGGTGCTTGCGCCGTCGACGACGCATCAGGGAGAAGATGTGCTGGTTGGGAGATGGAAGGTCGTTCATCGAAAGAAAGAAGATCATTACGAGCACAACCATGCACCTCACGCTGCACCATCAGTAAGTAAAGCTCAGCGTGATCGAATTTACGAGAAAATGTGCAAAGCAACCACAGTCGTCGATTTCCTTGACGTTGTGATGGAGCATGAGCTTTCACCATCTACTGCATTACAGATGGTGCGCTCATTTTCACCAGAAGGTTACCACCTTACCTACGATGATATCTACAACAGGATTAAAGACCGTGAGAAGAATATGTTAGGAGGTTTGAGCCCAATGCAAGCATTTGTCATGATGCTACAGGGTGCCCCTGATAATTTTTTTTACAACTATAGAGTGAAGGATGTCCCACCACCAGACCCTGAAGAGACGGCTAATGCTGAAGATGGCACAGCTGGAGGGGGAGACAGCGCACCGGCGACAGGAGGTGCGCCACCTACTACAGACATGCCAGGCGACAAGACCGCCAACCCGTGAGTACAGAGATATTTTTTATTATTAACAACACTAACACCAGACCAGAGATCAACACGGATGAGACTGCAGGCGACATTCCTCCAAGTGAGCAAGACCCTACCCCAACAAATCCAACGGAGAAGCCGAATGATGGAGATACAGATACGAAGCCAAAGTACATCTCGGATGTGTTTTTCATTCACACTGCCACCATCCCATATCTCAGAGCATACCCTGAGATCATGGCCCTCGATTGTACTTACAACACCAACAGTAACAACATGAGGCTTTTGAACATTGTGGGAGTCGATGGCTGCAACAAGAGTTTTCCAATTGCGAATGCCTACATCTCTAGAGAAGACGAGGATACTTACACGTGGGCTCTTCAGCAGCTCAGAGATTTCATGGAGAAGCATGCTATCCCAGTACCTGACACGATGTTATCCGACTGTTGTGCCGCCCTTATGAATGCTCTAGCAAAGGTGTTTCCTGCTCCGCGTACCACCGCCAAGCTATGCCGATGGCACCTCCATCAGGCCTTCCTTCGAAAATCCAAAATGCTCTTCAGAACAAAGAAGAAAAACGGAGATGAGAAGGATAGCGAAGACAGAGAAGCGTTCATGAATCTTCTATGGAAACAAATGACTAACGCTACCACGCCAGAGGGTTTCGACAACGCGTATAATCAGTTCGTGGAAAGGTTTGGCAAAGGTAAGTGGAGGAATCGTAATGCACGTGTGGAGAACCTCGACACTAGGGCAGACACCGAGGAGAGAGAAAAGCTTCGGAAATACTCGCCTTTGAACTACCTGAAGTTTTGGTTTGGTAAAAACACCAACACCGAGAGCGGATTTAAAGACAAGATTGTCTCATATCTGATCGATGAGGCCAACGATTTTTTCAACATCACAACTTCAAGAGTCGAGGGAATCCACGCACACTACAAGCGATTCATGAGAACACGAAAGTTGTCTCTGTTCGCCTCCGCCAAAGTGCTGATTCGTACAAATCTTGGATTGTTTGCAAATTTGAACCATCACCATGCCATGGAGGGGACGACGGCAGTGATCGACATCAACTATGATTTGTATGATGCCCTCCAGCGCAGATTTTCTACAAAGGCGCTAGAGAAAGTCTTCGAAGAGTACAACAAGAGTGCTGAAGGAATCACAGCCGAAGATGTGTGCTCTGGGACGTACGAGTCTAAGAACAAACTACCTTGTCGCCACACCATCAACGAAATTTGCAAGCGTCGGGCCGATGGACAATTTTCGATTGGAGACATTCACCCTCACTGGAGACTCTTTCACATGACCAAGCAAATGAGCCGTGATGACTGGGACAGTGCATGCAGCAAGGGTAAATACGCTGCCGACTGGGAAGATCTCAAGAAGAGGGAGGATTTCTATAATGGTGCAATGCCGGCTCGTCGAAGGCTCAAGCGGACGTGGGATGCTCTAGATTCTGATATTGTTGACTGGAAACAGAAGGATACTGTCACACCAGACGCACAACGAGGCACGGCACGTGCGAAGAATTTATTTGAGAAGGGGGGCCGGACGCTGAAAACATGCCATGTTTGCCCAAATGTTACCACAGCCAATTACCACACGGTGACGAAGGATTGTTACAAACGTCGGTGGGGCGAGCACAGGTGGCAGAGGGAGTACAACCAGGACAACACCATTAAACGTGCCATCACTACAAATTTACAACACATCAACCCTGACATTAGTGGGCCGCTCACTCTTGTACGTGACTCTGAGGATGGGGAGGACGGTCCACATGTGATGAAAACATTTGTTCGTAACGGCCCAAACATCATTCCAAGGGATGACCGTAATGGAGAAAGGACAGCCCCGGATGTCTACGGAACACAGTTTGTCCAACCTAGCACTTATAAATAGTTATTTACATATATTTTCAATCTAAAATACACAGTATATAAATTAGGCCACCATGGTACAGTTACGATGCAAGTACAGTACAGTATCGTACAGTACGATAGCTACGCGTACACCTGGTACCAGTACAGTACGATACCGGTAATTCCACGTCTTTATTCATCAGAATTTTATATTTTCGAACTTCCAAACTGTAAATATACGCGTCCCGCGTCCCTTCAATTTAGAAACAACCATCCTCGCTCGAAACTATTTCATACGACAAGGCAAAAATTAAAACAGACGACAAAAAGCTCACTGACGATATCTGTCCAATGGAACAACGAAGAACTGCACTTGCGAAGCCTCATATCTTTCAAAAGAGTGGGAAACAGTTACCTGGTAGAACTTTTTTTGCAGCGACTTGTAATTTCGATGGGATGTTTGCGACACAGGTATGGTGAGACTGGTGAAGGTCTGGGAACCCATATTTATTTATTCATTTCGTTTGTGAAGCCAGCAGAATGCTGGTGCTCGATTTTTGTTTCATTTTATTTTTCGTGCTGGAGGTACACTTGTAAGAGCAGCATATGTCGACCGGTCTCAAGAGACACTTTGTGTTAGATGTGATGTGTTGGCCGAATTTTTCCTCCAAAAAGGCGCATGCACCTATCTCCCCCACAAATTGATGAGACTGCCGTTTTCACCTGTAAAAAGGTTAAAAATAGGTGGTATTTCGTGGGATGATATTTCAGAAAAAACACCTGTAATGCAGGTGAATGCGACAGTTTGATAAGAAAGCCAGCTAGTGTCATGCAGAAAACCTGCATAAAGGGAATCCATGGGAAAGAAATCAAAACAGAAGAAACCCAAAAGATAGTTTACCGGCTCAACAGGCCCAAAATGTAAACAAACATGATTTTTACTGCACGGCGGAGCAAACACCTGGGACTATGGTGCTTATGGAAAACCCACCTTGTAACATGTCGACCACCCACGAAATGGAGGAGACACTTGACACAAACAGTGCTTCGGAAGCTGCAATTACTCCCCTCCAAAGCCAGATTGACGACTCAGACGGACACAATGGAAGTGATTCCGATACGGATACGGATACGGATTCAGAGTCGGACTCAGGCAATGATTCAGACGATAGTCTCACCCTTACTGACCACCCCATCTACGATGATCCAGATTATTTTCGAACATATCCCCATCCGCCACGCATCAAGGGGTATACTTATGGAGCCACTACAGAAGATGTTTGGAAGTGGCTAGACCTTGCGGCGCGCAAACAGTTTTTTGTCTATCAAAAAACATCTACGAGCAAACAGTATGGTATCCATAAAACGGTATTGGAATGTTGCCACGAGGATTGCAAATACTCTGTGCAAATCTTAACATTTTCAGAGGAGAATGCTGAAGTGTTCTACGACCCTACAAAGCTTGCGAGAATCCGGATGAAAGCTACGCGTCCCCATGACCATTACCCCACTTGCGATGAAGAGAGAGCCAAAACATTACGGCTGATGGATGAGTGCGAGAGCAAACGTCGAATGCTACGGGAATTTCATGATTACGATGATCTGCCCCGTGCCAAACAGTGTGCCTCCAAGAACAAAGTATGGCTGTGGATAAATAAATGGGCCAGATCACAAGGGTTTGCGTACCTTCAAGATTCTGTGGCAGGTGAGAGAGTCAACGGCAAACGAATTATCCGTTTCAGATGTTGCTTCGATAATTGCTTACACCACATCAATGTTTGTCATAATTCAACCAATGATACATGGTATGTTAGAAGACCAAAGGAAATGCATGGTCATAACCACAAACGGTTTGTGGAGAAACCATTGGCCGAAGAGGACAGGCCGGAAATAATGTTTAGAGGCATGTCTGATGCTGAGAAGGAGGAACTGCTGGCAGAACACAGAGCTATTGTTTTTAACGCTGGCGAGGAGCGCTTGAAGTCGAAGTCCAACTCGCTAATGCCCACATCTCCGTTTTACTTGCCTGAGAAGGAGACATTCCCTACGTATGACGAGTTTTTGCGATACATCAACATGTTCAGTGCATCCTACAATTTGCCTAACGGACGTATCGGTACATTTTCGTGGGGCAGAAGGTCCAGCCATCTGAATCCGCCAAAGATGACGAAGAAGAAGCAGATGGCCCTCAAGAGATCTAACCGAGATGGCAGTGGCAAGAGAACATTGAGGAGGCGGCCAAAGACTGTAAGGGTTCACCGACCTTCAATTGTATATGGCTGCAAAGGGAAATCATCTGATGGCGAACAATGTCCTGTTTCGGTGATAGGAAGAGAGACTGTTTCAGGATCTTGGGAAGTGCGTCATCCACGCCACTGTAGAGACCACAATCATTTCCAGTAACCCAATATATTCATTAATTTCAACAGAGTACGATACTGTATGGTATATATTCCTATTGTGACAAGATGGGTGGATATACTGCTGTTACTGTACACTCGAACGCGTACATTCTGTATTACATTTTACCCCCAGTTTAGTGTTTGATTGACTAGAATGTCAGAAGCCCCACAGAAACTCCAGAGCAAAAAATATCGCAATGATTCGTGAGTGATGCATATCCAAGGTGGTAATGAAGGACTGAGAGGGTTGGGTCGTTCATACGAGTACGCTGGAACAGTACATTCCGGTATCTGGCTTAGCTCATCGAGTTACGCGTTGCATGCATGCATGAGACGCGTTCCAAAACAAAGTTCATAACAAACTAGGGCCAATGAACCGCAAGGATGGCTGTCATGCAGAGCATATATTACATTCAAAACAATACCCTGCTCTCTTCTTCTTCTTCATCACTTCATCACAACACACAGCACAAACAAGTGAGTATATGGAAGCAACACTACAAGTGGGATCCCGTCGCGCACCTCGGACGCCTGTGCTCTGTTAATGCCAAACGCAGCTGGGGGAACCTGGCTGATCATGTCGTTTACAAAGTACGGGTCATCCATGGGTAAGACCATCAAAAGACGATGCAGGACACGACAATGAGACCTTTGGCGAGGCAGGCGTGCTAAGATGTATGACAATTTATGAGGCGGCCAGGTCATTGCGACATGCCCAATTCATTCATGCCCATGGCATCTACAGCCTATCCTACCTCAACGAAGAAAGTTGTTTTGTGTCCATACATTCAGCACATGATCTACTTCTGTTCGAGAAACAGAGGACGAGCGTGTGCCTGTTTGTTCGCTAGTCATAACTGGTCACCAAGGGGGTCAGGGACGTTCTCTTGTTGCTGGAGGTGCTGACGTTGTCGCCCTCAAGGGGAAGTTCTCACAGTTTCATTTCCTAAGTGCTGACGTGGTCGCCACCTTTGACTCGCGTCGCTGCATATTGCCCAGGCCAACGCCGAGGGCCACGCCTTCACGGACTACATCCTGTCCGTGGCTGCCACTGCTCACAATGTCAACGAGGTTGACAGGGTGACCGGCAAGGTGGGTTCTCTGGTGCTGCCGTTCAGCAAGCTCGGCGACAACACGACCAAGGTGGCGGCGATTTCGCAACACTTTGGAGGGGAATTGCTGCCCGTTTGATTTCCTAGTTGCTGACGTGGTCGCCACCCTGGGGAAGTGCTGCCCGTTTGATTTCCTAGTTGCTGACGTGGTCGCCACCCTGGGGAAGTGCTGCCCGTTTGTTTTCCTGGTTGCTGACATGGTCGCCACCCTGGGGAAGTGCTGCCCGTTTGATTCCCTAGGTGATTTCCTAGAGTGATGCCCATTCTAGCCACTTTTATGTCAGAATATATTGTTTTATCGTTAATGTACTGTACTGGTAAATATTTGAGGCGGTAGATAGATTTACAGTGTCCGATTTTTTTACTGATTTTTATCACTATGTCTGCGATGAGTCAGCTTCAATATGCGCCGCGGCGCGAATTTTTGTTGATTTTTTCCAACAGTTTTAAAGCGAATTTTTGTTGATTTTTTCCAACAGTTTTAAACGGAATGGGGATTTTTTGTAAGTGTTTTAAACAGAATTTGTTAAAAAAAAAATTTGAGAATTTTTTTTTTCGGATTTTTTTTTTCTAAGTGTTTTTGTAGGCGTAAAAAATTTTGAAAAAAATTTTTTCGGATTTTTTTTTAAAATAAATAATAATAATAATAAATAAATATTTTAAAAATATTTTAAAATATTTTATTTTTAAATTAATTAATAAATCATTTTTAAATCATTTTTAAATTAAATTCACTAAAAATCCTTAAAAATATTTAAGCGTTGGGAGGAGGGTGACACCTACCAAACCCCGAAAAATAGGTATTACTCACCACGAGACCAGACAACATTCACCACCAACAAAAGCACCAAAATGTCCCAGACCGTGGAGCAGAAGTACGACTTGATTTCGCGTAACCTCCAGGAGGTTCTCAACAAGCAGATCATCCTTGACACTCTCAAGGAGCGAGAACTCAAGATCTACTGGGGAACTGCACCAACCGGAAAGCCCCACTGTGGCTACTTTGTGCCCATGACCAAGATTGCTGACTTCCTGGCTGCTGGCTGTGAGGTCAAGATTCTGCTGGCCGATTTGCATGCCTTCCTTGACAACATGAAGGCCCCTCTGGAGTTGGTTCAGCACCGAGTCCAGTACTACGAGTACATGATCAAGGCCATCCTCCGATCTATTGGTGTTCCTCTCGATAAGCTGACTTTTGTCATTGGCCGATCTTTCGAGCTCAGTGCCGAGTACACCATGGATCTCTTCAAGCTTTCTAACCGAGTGTCTGTCAACGACGCTAAGCGAGCTGGAGCCGATGTTGTCAAGCAGGTCGACAACCCTCTGCTTTCCGGTCTCATCTACCCTCTCATGCAGGCTCTTGACGAGGAGTACCTTGGCGTCGATGCCCAGTTTGGTGGTGTTGACCAGCGAAAGATTTTCGTTCTTGCCGAGGAGAACCTGACCTCCATCGGTTACAAGAAGCGAGCACACATGATGAACCCTATGGTTCCCGGTCTCACCCAGGGTGGTAAGATGTCTGCCTCTGACCCCAACTCCAAGATCGATCTGCTTGAGGACACCAAGACCATCAAGAAGAAGATCAACTCTGCCTACTGTGCTGCTGGAGAGGTTGAGGGCAACGGTCTGCTGTCCTTTGTCGAGTTTGTCGTCTTCCCCATTGCCGAGCTCAAGAACAAGGGCCAGGCCACTTTTACCGTTGAGCGACCCGAGCAGTACGGAGGAAACATCTCTTTCAACTCCGTTGCTGAGCTCAAGGAGGCTTTCGCTGCCGAGAAGCTCTCTCCCGTCGATCTCAAGACCGGAGTTGCTGCTGCCATCGATGGTCTGCTCAAGCCCATCCGAGACGAGTTCCTCAACAACGAGGAGTTCCAGAAGATTGAGAAGCTTGCCTACCCTCCTCCCGTGGCTGCCCCCAAGAAGGAGAAGAAGGTCAAGAACAAGGGATCTCGATACCCCGGAGGTGCCAAGCCTGCTGAGGGTGCCGACGCTGACGCTGCTGCCAAGAAGCTCGAGGAGACCAAGCTGGAGTAAGCCTATTTGGACTGTCATATAAATATAATACAAAAAAAGTAACAACATCATCTACGAGTATGTACTGGTTCTACACTGTAGAAGGTGAGAATATATTGTGTAAGATGCCCATGGCACACACTTTTCTATGATATATTGTTGAAGCTACGCTCCGAGGACTACGAAACCCAAATTCAAATCTAAATATAAATATTAATACATAATTACAGATATCCTTCCTCCACTCTGGGGAAGACGCGCTGAATATCATCAACTCCAATCTCAAAGTGTCGTAGCCACTGTTCTCCAAGATCGTGGAAACCATACTCCGTGGGAGCGTTGGTCAGCTCCGGGAACAGATCCCAGTTCTTGGGAGACGAAGGGTTGGTGATGTTGACCTGTAGAGGCAAGGCTGCAGGTGTTTCCACGCCATAAATGGGAGGGTTGGAAAAGCTGGGATAAAGAACGTTCTTCAGCATGTTGAGATCAGTGTCTTCGGTGGACGTTCTGGGAGATGCTGCCGGTGTGTTAGTCTTGGACACTGACTGCAGAGCCTGAGGTAGAGCAAAAGACATGTTGTTAGCCACAGATCCTACGTCCGTAAAGACGCTCATCAGAATAGGGGTGGAAGGGATCGAGGGCGTCTTGACACTAGCAGGCTTGGTTTCGGCCATAGAGGCAGTGGCCTGAGACCATGTGTTGGCCTCCTTGGGTGCACCTGCATTTTCCTGCGTCTGAGTCTTCTGGCGCATGGCAGCAGCGGCCACCTTGCGTTTGTCGATTTCGCCAGATTTGAACTTGGCGTTGGTGGGAGTGTAATGGTGATTGTAAATGAGGGGCTCCTCTGTCTTGCCTGAACGTCGGCCACCCTCCACTTGCTGTAGTTTCTCAGAGTACCGCTCTCGGATGGTCGAACACCACATGGACACGACTTGCCAGTAGTCCTTGAGGTTGATGAGGAGTCTGAGGTTGAGAGCAAGGTTGTGCTGGGCAGCAGCAGCAGTTTGTGCGTCCTGACTGAAGGTGTTGGCGATGTGAACAGGTGACGTGGAAAAGATGCAGAAGCCAACAAAGGGTGCAGGGACCATGTTGTGGTGCAACAGCTGCTGGGCAATGGAAGAAATCACGCCTGCCGAGTTGACAATGTTGATGGCGGCAGTCTCAATGAAGCATCGAGGGATAGCTTCCACCTGCTTAGTAGAGTACAAGGAAGTGTTGAGGGGGTAGACGGTCTGATACAAAGTACAAATGGTCTGCTGCAGCACACAGTGAACGTGAACAAACATACCATGAATGCCTTGAACTGTGGCGGCCTGCAGGTTTTCGGCACTCAGCTGCAGATGTGAGGGGATCTTGTCCTGGATCTTGGCAATCAAAGAGGCCAACGTCTGGAAATCCGAGCCGTTTTGCCAAGGCAGCAAATCTGTTGGCGAGGCGCTCTTTTCCTTCCCGTTTGTCAGCTGCGAGTCCTCCTTGATGGCAGTGACGTCATTTTTGCCGCTCTTTCCACCCTTTCTCAAAGCACCGTCATTTGCGTACTTTGTGACTCGTGACCACGCCTCGACTATCAGAATATGCAGAGAGAAAATGTTGTACTCGTACTCCTGTTGAGTCGCCACGTTGGACTCCTTGTCCTCGTCCAAAGCAATGTCCGACTCACGTCCATCCAAAAACACCGTCCGGGTCTGTCTATTGTTCTCAAAGTCCTCACGAGAACAAGGAAGCTGCACCTCAAAATGTTCCGGAGGAATCAACAGCGTCCAATTGGTACCATGGGCCAGTCTATCAAGAACCACGATACTCCACCATGTGCGTCGTCTCAGCTCTCGCTCTTGCCATGTGCTAGTTTGAAGTTCTGGGCCTTCTAGTTCCTTGAACAACGACAAGTGTGACGCCATTCTGATAGCCAGACCAATGTAGATCATGGACTTTGAACCGTTAGCCAAGAAAAACTCGTACTGAACAACACAAATCGACGCTTGCACGGTCTCGATATCCGGCTCCTCCAGCTGTGATCTGATCAGCTTTCTTGCTTGGGTGATGTACTGTGCCCCAAGATAATCCTTGGCACCAGGCTCAATCAGAGGATGATTTGAGAACCGGCAGCAGAGACCACAAACAGCGTAGATCAAGGCCTTGTTGACTGTACCGTTGCGAACGCGCTCCTCAAACAGAGGTCGGTAAAGGTATGAATAGGTGTGGTTGTGGATGTGCTTGAAATAGAGAGACACAAAATGATCCGTCAGCTCTGGCGACGGCAGTTTGATAGTCAATGTGCTTTCGTCGGATGCGTTGGACTCGGCATACCGCGGTGTGTCTGGTGAGTGTGCTGGAGCCACAGAAGTGGGTGCTTGTGGTGTTGCATGTTGTGGAGCTGGGGGCTGTGGTTGTGTCTGACCAGGATACACTGGAACCAGCTTTATGACGCCACTGAGCCCGTTTTTGGCCTCCTGGCTAAGCAGACACTTTTCCAGACTGCCCAGCCGCTTCTCCAGGTAGCCAGAGTACCCAAATCGTGATCCGCGGTTTCGGATCAGCGGATACTCGCATGGAACGCCCAGCCTTAAACAATTTTTGCAGGCAGGCTTGTCGGATGAACACTTGACCTTCTTGGCTCTGCACGCCATGCACGCCACCACCAGTTTTTTCTTCTTGTCGTCCTTTCCTGACTTCTTCTCGATGACCACTGACGCCAGTGACGATGGAACGTCCGATAGCTTACGGGTTTGTGGTGGTTTCTTGACGCTCATTGTGTGTATTTATCGTCTCCTATCTGACCTGTCGATTTGATATCCCAGAGTTGTCGTAACTTGCTTGTCGTGAATCTCGGCAATCGAATGAAATTAACGCGCACTGGTGACACTGATGATCTTGTGCTCGCCTGTAGAGTCGCAAGAGGCGGGGTGCTGAAATTGGTTGAACTGATCTGTGGTTGCCTCCCAAACACAGTCAAAATGATCCTTGCACTGCCTTTTTCGTATTTTTTGTATCCACCCGTTCCACCTTCCCTCACTGTAGTTATATTCAAAACTTGGGCAAACCTTATACCCGCCTTGAAGCACGGGGTAAAACCAATAGTCTGACAACCAAAGGTTGCATTGCACTGCAGTGAGGTTAATGCAATGAGAGAGAGAGGCGGGGGACAAGTTTTAGCCAGGAAGCGCTCATGGGCGAAATTGAGAGCGGAGAAATATAATATCTTTTCGGTCTTAGTGGCATTCCGAATTGTTCCGGATCAAATGCTCAAATCCACTTGTCTATAGTGTTATTATGGCGTGAGTTATGTTGACTTAGTCCCGCGACCACGTCTATAATTCCTCAACCCGTTGTTCAAAAAAAATTGGGATTAACTTGAAAAAAGACAAAGTAGAGGGAAAAGATTTAAACAAGTAACGTCATGGGACCTGAATAAACCGCATCTCGTGTATCAATAAATTTTTATCCCCATCAACGGTGATTAGGATTTGTCACTCAACATTTCGCGACAAACAATGCCGATAAATCGCATAACTCCACCCCCACATACCCTAACCGCTAGCAGAAACACTAGCGTTGCAACTACAGTTAGCATACGAGGTGGCCCAATGGATCTGGCTTGTTAGTCACTGGTGGTCGTACGTGTGGCTCCAAAACATCAAGGGCAACATGATGACACAAAACGGAAATTATAACCTCACTTGCATCTTTCCCCAACATGCAGCGGCGCACCCTGCTGCCGCAAATCTGCAATGCACATTTACCCCACGATTCTGCCTTGGGTCTATGCATCCCTGGCAAGCAGACAAGGACTCGACTTGTATCAATAGTCTTCCGATAATAGAGCATGTCTTTGTAAAGCTGATTTTCGATAGGTTTATTTGAAAATATCAAAAAATATCTTCACTTTGACCCATTTCTAAGATTAAGGACAAACACGGGAACGTGACGATCTGCTTGAACCCCTAATTAACCTTGCAAACGCATAATAACATTGTGACCCCGCAATAATTCAGCAATAACTATTGCGACAATTATGGAATTGCAAATTTCTTTTGCCCACTATAGTAAATGTGATTCAGGGACTCCCAGTCATGATGCATAAGTAAGTCCCCACGGGGTTTGACATGGGCCGCAGAGTGTGCATTCGCGTGATAACAATGAGTGAGAATTATCATCTTACATCAAATGCCGTTTGTGGCAGGTACGAGTGCTCGTACAGGATGTACACTGACAAGAACGTTCATGTCAAGAAAACGAAAAAACAAGTGACTAAAAGACGTTGGACAGGTGGCTATAGAAGGAATGAGGGATAATATCTTCTAGAAATCATTTGGTAGTAAGAGAAATGAGCTATATGTGGCTACTATCTCCGAATAAATCAAGCGGGTGGCTTCTTTTCTTATCCATACCCGCTTATTTCCATTTTTCAGCTTTTGTAAGGCCAAACCTATATCCACATAACCCGATCACGTGGTAACCTTGTACACGAGCGGGGAACCGACCCACATGCCACACGATGACGTGAACCGCCTTGTCTAATTTTTTAGACGCTTGGCTTTTACTTTTTTCTTTAGTCGATTGATTAACGATTTATCCGTCATTTTAACTATCTTTTCCAAATTTGTTTTTCCATATTTCCATCCCGATTTATCATCCTCATGGTTATTTGATCATGTATCGATAACCGCCGATCCGCGTTATCCGCGTTTGCAGCCCAAACCCTGAGGTGTTCCCCTCCGAGATTTCTCCGAAGCTTGTCGCTCAAGACTCGGACCACTCCTATCCGACATATTGAGCACAATTCCCTTAAAGCCTGCCCAACAACATAAATAGATAAGAGAATATTAAACCCGGGATGAGTCATTTAGCGAAAAGGAGGTTGGTCTTGTGATCCGTTCCGTGTTTTCCTCGTCCCGGGACGTCTCGGACGAATGGGCCTATGACGATTTCAGTTAGGATGGCCTGAGGCTAAACCCGGCCATCGACACTAAAAATGAGACACCCAAACCAAGCCAAGAGATTGATGAGATCTAATGAGTCGATATGGAACTACTGCTACAGGTTGCAACCTCAAAAAGGCATCTGGTTAATACAATGATATATGTTACATGGGGGGGCTTGTTACATGCGGGAATTGAAGACTTCGGCTATGGAGTCCACAGAACGCCCTCGCCTCGCTTGACGAAATCGGGATCAATGGGACGTTGCGAATTACGCTTTTTTCCAGGGGTGCCACGGGAGTTGGGAGTGCCCCGGGTCTCCGAACCACGTGATTTGTTGGCTGAGCGGGGCTCGCCTCGTGGCTTGCGCGTGGGCGTCGTGTGATTGCTATTATTATTAGTGCTGGTTTTGGACGGCGCAGTCTGGGCACGTCTCTGTTTGGGCGGTTTGTTGGGTGTGGTTGTAGGTATGGTGGTGGATACTGGCTCAGTGTTGCCATCACTCACTCTCAAGACCTCCTTGAGCTGTCTTTCCACACTCTTTATATCGTCAACGCCATCGACATCTCCCTCGTCCAGAAAATCAAACGAGTCGAAATGCGAAAAGTCGTTGTTGTCGGTCGCGTGACCAGAGTTGGCAGCGGCAACGTCTTCGCCAAACGAGGCCTGGCCTAAACTAGGGTTATCTGGGGCGTTTCGGGGCTGATTGTAGGGTGGCTGGTTCGGATAGCCCTGGTAAGTGTTGCCATAGTTGTAGTTGCCGTTCTGATACGGATCGTAAGGGTCCCAGGGACCCACCGAGTAGTCCATGCCGGTGAAGGGGTCCACACCGGGCATATTAGGGTACACGGGGTAATTCTGGGGAGGCGGAGGTCCAAAATTGCCGTAGGGAGAGTAGGTGTGGTTCATCATATGCGTAGGGGGCATAGGAGGGAATCCGAGACCCATAGCTCCAGGCGCCTCTTGCTGCAAAAAACCAGAGTGCATGGCCATGCTATCATTCCAGCCGGAGTTGGAGTCGCTCCAAATGTTGTTGCCACCGGCTAGAGGAGGAGCCACTGCCGTTGGTGCACTTGGTGCCGGTTGCGAGGAAGGTGCATCTTCAACCGACGCTTGTATCTGATCTGATGGAGCTGGAATGTCTGTACTGGTACCTCTTCGGCCTGGAGGGTTGGCTGCCGGCTTGTCAGACTGTGTCCCTGCGGCTCGAGCTCTACGCTCCCTCACTCTCTGTCTGTATTCCTGCTCCACCTCTGCTGGCGACAGAAACCTGATGCCATATGCCTTGCACCAGACACCAATTAGCGGGTCCTCGGTGACAACCCACCAGTCACGCGACTCCTCCTTGCACTTGCGCCAGATGGCACACTGGATGAAAGGCCGGACGTTTCCTGGACATCCCGAATTCGGACCCTTACTGCCCATCTCCGTCTCCTTCATAGAAGCATTGTTGATCAGGTTGAGCTCCTCGACCGAGGGCTGAGCCACCAAATGCGACTGGCAGGCCTTCCACGACGTAGCCTCGTCATTATGTTGGATGATGAGTTTGCCGGGGTTGGGGTGCTCGGCTCTGTTGTTGTTGGATCGAACCCATTCAATGTAGTTGATGGCGGCTCGAGCGTTCATGTTGAGCGGCAGGTAGCCGTTTTTGCGCTGATCCAACACCTCCAGCGTCTTTTTGGGGACCAGAATCGTCGCAGCCCGCTCCTCTAGCCATGCCTTGACATTGGAGAGGTTGGAGGAACACAGCACAGAGGCGTCAAGCACAAGCGAAAACCGTGTGGACACTGGTGAACGAGCCTTGGACTCTAGCTGGGTGATGCGAGATTGCAGGTCATATGACCGGAGTTGCGATGCTAGGTTCTCAGGTTAGTCAAAACATTGAAAGTTCTCAAAATCACTTTTTAAATCACAAGGGCGATCTCAAATCAAAGGGGATTCTCAAATCGTAAGGGAGATCTCAAATCATGAAGGGCTGTGTCCATGTCCGCCATTCATACCGAGACCTGGAACAGTCTGGATCACCACTTTAGCTTAGAGCGAGATCACAAAACACTGCTAAAGACAGGTTGAGATGATGTGGGTGTCTCCAAACGGTTCCAATCCACCAGTATAAAACACAAACCCCTCCTGCTTTTTGCCACTCGTAATAGTTTGGCTGTTGCAGTCTCCAGATACTCACTTTTCTGCGGCTCTGCGCATTATGCTCTTCAAAACCATTTATATCACGTGAAGTCATTTCTCCATTTCACGTGACTGGCTGAATATGGTGTCGTTAACAGCACAGATGCTTGTTGGCTCTTGTAGTGGTCGAAACAAGGCGTACTCGTTTGGTGATTCTGCCACTAATTAATGGTTACCGAGAAAGGTTGTGTGGATACTTGTAAATTAAAGTTTGCTTACTGCTGCGAACTCTAGACAGGTTATGAGTGCTGCGAAAAACAGGGCAACTGAGCTGTCACAGCAGTTATAAGGCAAGTGTAGATTATGGCTTCATGTGGTCGTTTGGAAGCAGCCCAGTATTGCACCGTACAACTAGAATTGCCCAAACCCTGGACAACTGGTACTTGTAAGGATGTAGAGGTAAATAGTAGCCAATATTTTTGTTGCATGTACAGACACCAAGTCAATCAGACATTTCTGAATATTGTTTGTACAACTAATTACAGGTGATTATGGCACGGTTACACACACTGCCATAAAATCCAACAGTTGATTATATAATCAGGAGGTCGTGTGTTCGAATCCCACTTGCATATAGTATTTAGGTCCGCAGTTCAACTCTGGCGAATCCATATTTCATCCCCCATTTAAGCTCGCTGCATGAAATATGCACTCCGCTTTTCGTCGGTTCGAGACTTTGCTGTAACAAAGCGATTGTATCTAATAAGGTCTGGTCGTGTGTTCGAGTCTCGCTAAATCCATCAACCTTGGGGGTATCGGCTTGAAATAAGGTGTAAAGTTGGGGTGGATATTGGTCTAAGGGTAGGGGTAACCAGTTTTCCTATCTGTTCTAAATATGGTGTCAACGTCAATTTTAAAGGCGACAGAATCTGGTGGAGAACTGATAGACGAAATATTATTTGTGTTTCACCTAGCTGGGCTTATCACCTCTTCTGGACTGACTCAGAAGAAGTCAATGGGTGCATGTCTCACCTGTCGGTCAATGCAACCCTTACTGTCATTGGCCCCCGAAGGCGAATCAACTGTGGCTGGCATTTTGCTCCACGTATCACCTCCACCCAATAACTACCCACCTTGGATTTTGCATCCGGAGATAGCGTACGCTCCAGTGGGAAACCCTGCTCTGAAACCGGACTAACTGAAGCTACGGTAGATACGTGGAGCAGCCGTTTTGGCACCAGACCCATTATGGTTCCGTGCCTACAGGTTGACATCCGACAAGCCTCGTCAAGCCGTATAAGAGAATAAGCAGTGTCCGTTTTGGTCGTGCTGATCTAAGTGGCTGCCAAAGAGACCGTGGCGTATCTCGTAAAGACACAATGAGAGCTGGGACAGCCGTTAGGTAAGCTTGGTTCAAGGCTGTCAGGTCCCCCTTGCAGCCATCCCAAACGGGCAAATAATATCCCTTTTCCAACCCAAATAATATTCGAAACGCGGGCAAAAGAAGCAATATTATTATATTAAACAACCATCCACAAATAGCTCACTCCTTTTCAGCCCGGCCGCTCATTTGGGAACTGTCAATCAGGGGTAAAAATATAGGTCAACGTTTCGGAGTTGGTGTGGGCTTATCTTGGGGCCGGCCTAGGGGAACAGTTCCATCAGCAGTCTTGGCACGGATGTTTTTGCGAGACGCTGGGATGCGCTATTTTCCATCACGTGAGGGTCTAAACCCTTCCATTATCTTGACTCGTACACGAACCCGTTTCCCCCTTGCGTCACACTACTTTTTTCCTAGTGCGGCCTTGTGCCTATGGTGTGCCATGGCAATGAGTTGGGGCGCAAAGAAAGTAAAAGGTTAATGTCAAACCCACACCCAACTCAAACCCACACAGACCTCAGACACACAATAACCAGGTTGAATGATAATATACTTGTAATAATATTTGCGGGATGGCAGGGATACTAATGGGGTTATAACAGGCTCTACGGGGTAACTTTGGCCTCAATTAGCTTGAGGAGACGTGCCCCACCACAATTCACACCTTGGTTTGCTGGCTCCGTACGTCAGGAACCCACCAACAGCACTACAGACACAAATTGCCACAAACCTTAGTCCGTTAGTAGCAATCTTACCGTGGATGAGTGCCGGAAGCTGTTTTACAGACCTTCGGAGACGGTATTACCGAGTAGCCAGCGCAAAGCCGAATGCATCATTGTAATTGCCGGAGTCAGACGTCCATTTCTACGTGTTCCTTTTGGTTTTCCCGTAACTGTGGAGGGTGCCCCTCCTTTGGCGGACACTTTGAGTGCCACCCTTGAAGTCTCCTTGGTCGCTAAAAGTGGTGCAGCCGTCTTTCGCACCACCTTTCGCAAAAGTGAAAAATACACGCGCCACGCGCATCTACACGCGCATTGGCCTTGTGTAAAAAGCACACACGCTCACACAACGTACAACATGTCAATTGCCAATATCATGCCGAGGTGGGCTAACACAAAAGCGTTTTACGCCCTCTGGAGAGGGATAACAAAGAGCAAAGGGGTCGTCAAGGCATGGAATAGCAGCCCTGGTATATGGCTGTTTGTGTCGCAAAAGGAGGGCTAGTACAACGGCATTATTTGTTTACTCACTGCTAATTCCTCGCTGTGGATATTATGGCTCTGGTTTTTAGGGCCTCTCTCTCCAATGCAGTATGGAAGTAGTCGGTTCCGGCTGGTCTCAGAATTTAGACCACCAAGTTTAGTGACGGAAATTTCTTCAGCCAACAAAAGATAGAGACAAAGGAGGGTGTCAGCTGGAAAATTACATATATCAGATTCGTCCACGCCGTCAGCCCAGCAAAACTATGAAAACAGATTTCCATTTGCTTGCTCACCGCGGGCGTGACCGGCCTCCTGGGGTGACCTCCCCGAGTGTTGAGGTCCGTTGCCAACCTAACAAAAGTAAGGTTTCAATATGTTGCCAGAGTATCGACCTTGACGTCTGTGATGCAGTATGATGGTACCGGTATGCGATAACGAGGTGTTCAAGGCGAAAAACCTGTGCCTGAGGAGCGCTACATGTGTTGCCGACATTCGGGCTGTGTGTAGGTACTGAAATATCCCCACCCCAAGAAGGTGTGGTCCTAGCCCAGGGTTATTATCACATGGTTTGGTTTTTTGGTTGTACAAATTACCCGACCCGTCACATCCCTCCCAATGTACATCACATCCAAGGGATAACCCCTTGCCAGCAAAACGCCCGACCAACGGGGGAAAACCCTAACCCCAAAACCATTGGTTCCCCACAGCCAGCCCATCCTCAGAGTGTAATTTTCGGTCTGCATAGCAAAACCAATGTGTTGTCAAGGTGACGGATCAAGACAAAAAGCCGAGATATACGGCTTCTAGGGTCGGAAAAAGGCGTGTTTTACTCCGCTGGCGCCGAGGACCAAAACTATCTAATTTTTTCCCTCATTAGTGGCTCATTGGCTCGTTTACGGACTGGCCAAAATATCTTCGTTTCAACGTCCGACATTTAGAGTTTGGGGTGGGCAGAGATCTTGCAAATTTTGAGGGGCCTGTAATTTGGAGATGAAACGAGCTATTTGCTCGGTTCAAACGGTCTTGTGGTATGTTAGAGCAATACACCGTATCTAGAGAATTTGAAACCAATCGCGAAAACGACAGGGCCATTTTGAACGCCCGAATCTACGTGCCCCTTCACACCAAACCCACACTTTCAACCCTCGCCCTCGGATTTAAACTCGGGATGCAGTCCGCCCTTTGGTGCAGTCTTGGTTTAGGTGATTGTGCTTGTGCTCTTGCGCTGGCCCCTTCTTTTTATACCGTCCTGCATCCTCCCAGCTCCTACTTTTGAGTGCTGCGTACGAGATTGTCAAACATCTCTTGACACAAAAACAAAAACCCACCCACCACCTCTCTTCTTCTTGCACTACCTTCTCTTTATTCATCTTTTCAGCATTATTTATTTCTTCTTGCACTCATCAGGGAGATTTACACACATCACAGAACATTTCAACATTCATTAACGACCCTCAACGGCATCACATCATTCATTTCACCAAGACGAAAAACACTTGAACGACAACACAGACACCATTCTACCTTCGTGTTGACCGCGATCTTGACAATCTACTTTTTTCACACATAAAATTGCATTTGCATCAATGGCCTGGAGCTGTAAGTATCAAAGATGGATTTTTCATGCAGATGATTACGGATCAAACACACTGTGTGGGGGGACTTTATTAGTAACCATCAAGCTGGCTCTACGAGCTGGCTAAAATGCGCTACTACTCTTGTTTCTACCCATGCCAGTGCGGCTAGCGGTGGATACCGGCAGTGACACTAAAAATTTGGCTGCAACGGCAACAGACGGAGATACTTTTTGGCGTACTTGTTGGGGCTGCATAGCGGAGGTTCTAGCTTGGCTCCACTTTGGGGCCGAAAAAAACTTGCACAGTGTGACCTACCGTTTTGGTGAGGCGATATTTTTACTTGTCGTCTGTATGTCTCACCGATGGTGAGAAACATGGCGACACATGGGATCATGCAAGGGTATGCATGAAATAAAAGCTTATTTAGGCTTTGGTGATATTGAAGGGGGGAAAAAAAGGGGGTGCTCAGCAGACTACTCCTAGAGATGAAAAAGCGACACTGGTTACAACAAGAGTGTGATGGGGCACCGGTACTAAAAGGATTCAGGCGTGCTGTTGGGACTTGACTTTGTACAGTGTACACCATACAGCATCGACACATTGCATACACACTAATACGCCACCCACACCATACATTGCATAGCCTTAGCACAAGGCCTGATCCAGCCCACAACTACTACACACACATCACCACTACCATCACTACCATACTACAGCATCGTCGTCGTCTTTAGGACTCGGTTCTAGTCACTCTGTCATACACATCGGTGTCACTGACGTTGGCTGTGAGTACCCTTCTACCCCTATGCTTTGCCTCAGCCATCACTGCCACTACACCGCCCCTGTAACACCTACCTACCTACCTGGTTACCTTGCTAACACAGATTGCTAAACGACATGTTCATGACACCTTCCCAAACTACCATGCAAACTCTTTCGGAGTTTGCCGATCGACACGCATTCCACTCCGCCTCCGACTCGGTGGCTCTCTACCATTCCATCCCCCCACATCAGCGACCCGCTCAGGCCACTCTCAAGCTCCGGGAGCGGGCTCTGTCTGCCGACAATGAACACGAGTATGCCGACGACATGATTGCACACATGCACATGCTGGAGAAGGCCTACAGCTGCGACACAGACATGATGCGGCAGCAGCCCCATGTTACCTTTGCCAACAGACGCGAGGCTCTGGAGGATGTGGTCAACTCGCACAGATACTTTGACCTCTCTTCAGACACTCTCTTCACTGCGGTGGCTCTGTTGGACCGGTACACCAGTAAATGCATTATCGTGGACGGCTACTATCCGCTCGTGGCTCTGGCTGCTCTGTGGATCGCTGCCAAGTACGTCGAGAGAAAGGCTGCAGTCCCCACTCTCGACCAGCTCCACCGTCTACAACCCGCATACTCCAAGCGTGAGTACCTCCAGATGGAGGGCTACATGCTCAACGTCCTGGAATGGTCCGTGTCTGCGCCCACTGCAGATGCCTTCCTTGACATGTTCATTGGCACCACGGATCCCATTTTTGACGACAAGTTCCGAACCCTTCGTTTGTTCGGTCTCTACTTGTGTGAATGTGCTCTCTTCAACGAGCAGCTCATTGACGCTCGAAAGTCGTCCGTAGCCATGGCTGCCCAGCTGCTGGCCATGTACTACACTCATGGGATCCCTGACTACCCTGTGTCCCCTCGTCCAGACGTCAACTTCATTATTAACCAGCTTGAGACCCAGGCTGTCCCCGCATGTATTCAGGCCAAGTACGCCTCTACCAAATTCGAGTTCATGCGCAATGCCATTGGCCTTCGAGGAGGTGAGACTCCCGACCCTGAGGACTCCATGATGACTCCTCCTGTCACTCCCGAGCGAAGCAAGCGATACGGCTTCGTTGGCGCCCAGAATCAACCCCATACGCAACCCCAACCTCAGCCCCAGGTTGTTCAGCAACCATACGACTACAGCTACAACCAGGGTTTCTATCATTCCTAAAAAGATAAAAAAAAGTCCATTGGAGATACTTATTTAGCATAAAATATTTATTGCATCGATTTCGTGTATTGTAGTTGCTCATTCGATCTGTGGTTCAGTATATGAACGCCAAAAACGTGTTCGCTGCCAAGCTCGTAAAAAAATACCTTAACGGTTGTAAAGATGGGCTCGGGTGGGCGAAAAATCTTCAAAGAATGGCAGATCGTAAAAGAAATGACAGTAGCTTGTGCCCAAATGGGCTTTTTTCTGCCCCAGCCAAATATAGACTACTTTTTACAGTGGTGGGATATTTTCTTCTGTGCATGGTGCTACTGCTGTTGGTATACCAGCCACTCGCACCAGCCATGACGTCATGCACGATTTGACTCACTTGCATAATTGGAGTCATTTCAAAACTCAAAGCGAGACTGTGGTTCGAATATTAACGTTCAATATTGGAAAGGTAGGGTAAAATTGGCCAGCCAATCAGCATTCGCATCTCCAGATAAGAGTTGAAGCCGTGCATAGGAAGCCTCTGTGGTTAAAGCGAGCAGCCGGCCATAATAGCGCGGTACCGTTGGGTTGTCATAGATGAGGCGGCTCAAATGCTGCAGCACTCGGTTTATCTTTTTTAATGGCTCAACTGAGGGTTGCATTTCGAAATATTATTTATTACAAGAAAATCTCAACAAAGAAGCTCAACTTTGGACACAGCAAAAGATAGAGTGAACATGGATACAGGTGAAACCAACTTATTGTCATCTTGGCGTTGTGTGTACACTGTCGATCATCTTCTTGCATGGAAGGACCATACGAGTAGATCTATAGATGCTTGCATTGTTAACGATATATCCCGATTCATCAGCCGTAAAGCTATCCTATACGGAGCTGTGGTGAGGTAACATTATAGACACGCCTCCAAATCACCCTACCTTTGAAATATCAAATATCACGGCACTCTTTAAAGTTGTCTCATTGCCGGATACATGCTGGTACGATGATGTTTACGGAGATAGCCCTTCACGTGACCTGACGAAAACAGCCCTTTGTATACATGGAGATACGAGACCATCCATCAGAGTGTGTACGACATTTGCTTTCGGTTTTCGGTCTCCGTATATTATTTGGGTATCTGAAACATTGAGATCAACTTGAGATCAACTTATCGCTACAAGTATGCTGACTAATTTGAACAGGAAGGAGGACTCGTACATTCCTCTCTATACAGCATGCTACCCGGGCACATAACTGTACCTGTGGTAGCCACTCACTCGGTTCATACCGCACTCCGCTCCTACTGCACTGTGCGCACTAAATGTCCACTTTGGGATGTGACTTGTTTTTCCCTTTTTTCATCAGCGACTTTAGACTGAAAAAATTGAGTGCTAAATTTGAACAACTCTGTTTCTCGATTTTGACTCAACGTTATGTCTCATTGGGAGGCATATCAAACTTTACAAAGGTGGATCTGGGGGTCCTGCTCTGGATCAAAATTCTAGAGCTGTCAGTAGTGAGAATTTTTACAGACCAAAAAGGGCTGACGGGTACAACTAAGGGAGGCTGGATTTAATTGTCTGGATATTTTTTCGCTGTGACAACTAGACTGCAGAAAATATCCTGTAGTGTGTCTCTACAGTCACCTCCTCATAATTTCTTTTCCTGCGTCATAAAAATAGACTACAGTGTTACCCGGTTCAAGCACAAAAGAAACGAAATAGACATGTCGTTAATCTCACTGTAAATTAGGTTTTTGCACCCTCTTTGGGTTTGTCTGGGCAAGGCAAAGCCAATCCCTCCCAGTTCCAGATTCAAGAGCCACTACGTATTCAATAGCTCGGTTTATATACAGCCTCAATGTAACGTGGTCATAAGACGCCCGGCCAGAACATAACTGCCGCCTTGCGCTTGTGTCTATAGAAACGGTTCCTGTGTAAATCGACGTACCGACCCGATCGTTATCTGCAGCTTTGGTTTCAGGTCTGAGGCGCAGCAAAGGGCCCCGTCCCCGTTACCATGGAGTAGACTAATCCAAACAACATTTGGGCCAATGGCGGGAGCGAGGAACGGGCAGGTACGAAGCACACGTCTTCTGCAAGTGTGATGGGTTGTGGGGGGTGCGATGGAGGGAGGGCAACAGAGCAGTCACAATAGAAGGTCCAAGAGGGGCTACACAAGTATACAGTAGCGTAGCAGTGTCGTCGTCTGAGGAGACATCGTCTAAGAGGGGATCTATCAATAGGTGGTTAGCAGTTAGGGTCAGGAGGTGTTCTCTAAAAGTGTATGTACGGAAGTTCAATCAAGAGGTTTCGATCTGGGCAAAGAAACGAACGTGCTGCTGCCAAAGGAATAAAGTACAGCATCGTGAGGCTTTTACAAAACGTTTATACAAAAAGACGTGTATTTTTCCGCATGGTTTTTGACCTGGTCTAAGTACGCCTTAGTCTAGAACATTGAACTTTGGTGTAACCGGTGATAATTGGATAAATTAATAAAGCTACGGGTACCATTCGATATTTGCCGGATTGGCACGGATCAGGTGATTCTTCTGGTGGTATTCCCTTGTTCTTCTGATGGATAATACGGCGGTTAGGACCGATAAATGTTACCCCGCGTAAGTCGTCACTTTATTTCAGATACGACGCGATAAATAAGGCCTACTAATACGACTCCTTTTGACGCGGGTATTTCTCATCGGACTTGGCCGGCAGGGTCGGATTTATAGTCCCGTTTTGATCAAATTAGTGGACATGTGGTATCTGTAGCTTTGGGAGATTCACACAAATCCCACAGTGATTATTTGGTGGCTATTGCTTGACTATACGTTGCGGAATAGCTATTTTCACCTTTTCCGCATAGTCTGCCCCCTGCTAGTGCAGTGCGCGCGGTTCGATCGGGCCCCCACGTGTGGCTTATTTTTGACAATCCTATTGATGCAATTGTGTGCATGCGCATGTTTGAGTTGGGTGGGCAGTGAGAGAGAGTGAAAAGCATGACTGTTGTCAGAGAGCTGTGGGACTACCAGTAATGAGCCAGTGGTGGCAAAAAAGAGCGAGCTAAGTGAAAATTTATTATACGCAACCTCTGCAGCTACCGGTAGACCCTTATAGGTCATAGGTCTGGTTTTATGTCCAACGTTGCACTAAAGACGGGCATGTCCCCTACAGACGCACCTCTGGCGTACAGTTGAGTCGGTCTACTGTATGTACGGTGGTAGTGTCAGAGTGTGTGTCTGTGTGCACTGGCTGGCACTCCAGAGACTAAAGTTACATACAACAAGGTTTTTGGGAGGAACCACCATATTGTCTATTAATAGGGTTTAAGGTTGGGTGCTGTTATCGGATAGACAGATTATCCAGTGAGAGGGGTTCTTGGGAGAGAGTGTGTATGGGCCGAGATAGTACAGTGGTAATCCCAGAAATTTGCACCCCAAATCTTCTAAGGAATCGCTACAAACCCCCCAACTCTGATTTTCTCTAGCTTATCTACAGCCCCTATTAAGTGCTACTCAAGTGGCACAAATCCTCTTCCCACCCAAACTTTGAAAGAGCCCATGATATACACTTTTGTAAGTTTGGGACGCCTGAGGGGAATGATATATTGTATTTTGAGCACGTGGAAATAGAATGTGGTATTGCGCGGGCTGTGGGAGCGATTGAATAACCAGAAAAACGGCAAAATGATCCCTGGTTTTTCTAGTGTATTTTCATGTGCTCTTTTTTGGTCTGGCCCCTCCACGACCGTTTTAAATCCGGTCTAGCATTTTGTGCAATCCTCCCAAGGTCCAACAAGCACAAAACCTTGTTGTAAGCGACCAAATGTTTGTATAATTCATGCGTCGTGCAGTTGCCTAAAACGTCCACATTTGCATGAGACAAAGAAAGTGAAATGTCTCAAGGGCGCCTTTATAAAAAATGGCCGATGGCAGTTTAGCGATATCTAAAAGCTGAAGTGATCTGGTCTTAGATTTCAGCATCTGACCATCCACAAAAAAATACACAACCACCCATCCGCCACCATGCTAGACAACATCTCCCAGGCTTGTATCGATGTCCTCAACATCACCAACGGCCTTACGGTCAAGCAAATGATCCACTCGATCGAAAGCAATTATCCCAGTGTGGATCTGTCGCCCAACCCTTCGATTCTGGTGGCTGCTCGCATCAATTCGTACATTCGACGCCTGGAATTGGGCCAATTGGACACAGAATCGACCTTTGTGCAAAAAAAGCTGTCCGACAACCACCCCAAGCGAATGATCTACACCATCATCGACCGTCCTGAGCCGGAGGAGATTGAGCGGGAGCGACGGGAGCGAGAGAAGGAGAAGGAGCGAAAGCGGGAGCGAGCAGGAGGCCGGGACAGTGCGGATTCGTCCTCCTCTTCCAACAAGCGACGCCGATCGTCCAATGAGTCCATCAACACAAACAGTGACGACCCTGCTGAAGAAGAGGAAGTGTCGCCAACACAGACCCAGTCTACCTTCCCTACTCCCTCTTCTCCCCTGTACATGACTTCCCCCCAGCGATACTCGTTCCATCTGCCCTCTGACGACGATCTGTCTTCTCTGGACGACTCTGACGACGATGAGTCTCGTCTGGAGGTGTCTTCCACGGCCGCCACCACCCCCATCAACCAGGAGGATGAGGAGCCTGAGGAGATCAAAATGCCCTCCATCATTTCGCACGTTACGCCCCATAAGCAGCGAGGACTGGACCAGACCCTGGCACCTTCTCCGGATCTGTCGCTGGACATCACCAAGCTCTTCAACCCTTACTACGACACTCTCAAGGAGCCCAACCACGCCGGAATCGGCCATCTTGGCTGGATCAACGATGAGGAGGAGGTGGGATGCCCCGAGGAAATGTGTCTGGGAGATTTGGAGGAGTGGGTCAGATAGAGGGCCAAAAAAGCACACACAACACACAATCCCAAAATCTTGTGGGGTACTACACTGGATGTACAGGCTCACAGGATGACTCTCAACAGTCAAACTAACAAACATTCTAAACTATTTATTAACAATGTATTCTATTTATATCCGTTTTGTATCTGTCTTCTGTTTTTTGTCTATCTCTAGTTGTATCTTTCTCTATCTCTGATAACACTGGAATGTACCCTATCTCATGCATGACGTCACTCCGCAAGGTGACATCTGTGTCCGCGGACGTGTCTCACTCAGATAGCTACTGTCTGAAAAATACGACTTTCCAATCCTGTCCGTTCGTCCAATTGAGGAATAGTGCGCAATCTCCGACGTTCCATGCTGCACCCTTAGTGTACAACCCGGCTTCTCTTGTGGTGCCGTTTTTTCTACAATGGTTGACCCTTGTGGTGCCGCACTAAGGCGCTGGGCCGGGTACCTTACGATACAGCATGTAGACGGCTCCAGTTCAAAGGCAATCAGTTGAGCCGCCTAGTAGCCCCCCGTGTGTCAGAATATAATAACGGAATAATAGCCCTCCGAGCCAAGATGTGGGGTGCAATTGACAGGTGGCTGGACCATCCGCTAGCGTCGTACACGGGAGTGTATCCATCTGCTTCCCAAATAGGCAAGCATCCGTCCCGAAATAAGGTTGTGGGTCTATTTTCCTCTTTGGAGGAGGATAGTCGGCATTTAAGGTTTCAGGTGCAAAACAGGTGACGCTCACTGTGGTGGGGAAACGAGTGGGCAGTTGTAGGGGGGGTGTTCTGAGGATATTCACATGAAACAGAAATTAAAACGGTATCTATAGTTCCTTTTTCCTATGGGTTTGGACTCGTATGCAGGTGTTACTCTAAAGTGGTTATGTGAGTTAATTGGGAAGTGCATACGCTGGGTCGTGGATAAATTACTTCCAGAACAAAGCTGTCTCACACGACAACTTCTTTGGGAGCAACTGATGAGAAAATGGGGAATGCAATGCGAATGAGACGTTTGCTTCAACTTCCCCGCCCGTATCTATCGTACTGAGTCATTAAGGACCTTCTACAAGTGCGAGTACGCAATCGTGCGATAGACGGTGCATTGTTGCATGGAATCCCTTTGTTCGTAGACAATTCAGCCCCATCTGCTCTGAATGTCTTCATGTACACGAAATGAGCAGATAACTGCAGGCAAACATGAAGATAACGTCCCATCGTCCAGTCACGTATCGTCACGCGCTTAATTACACAACCCATTAGAAGCAATAACAAGCGAGATGTAATCGCGTGGCCAGGGGTCACTTGACACTTGAAACGTGGTGGACGTCAGATGTTTCACACTATTTGTGTCAATCACGTGACTTAATACCAACCAGAACAAAGGACTGCGCTACAAACCCCACCACCTACAAGCGTATACTAATCATCATTCGTTAAATATTTACATTAGGAACTTTATTTGTTCACTACAAGCCACCACGGGGCTTCATCAAACCTCCAACTATATCAAAGCTACCCTGACAGGCCTTGAACAGTTCACTGACACCGAATCCCTGGCCCGTAGAAGAGTACCGCTGAGCCGTGTTTTGTAGAGCACGCGAGTTAACAAACCCGTTGCAATCAATGGACCCATTTTTGTACAGTTCTTCGTAGGCGTCCAGAGCAGCCTGTCGAATCACGTTTCCAGGAACTTCACTGGAAGATCCCCAAAGTCGGTTTCCTGGGGTGCTTGAAGACGCAATGCCGGAATAAGACGAGTTCCAGGGATCGAACCGATGCTGTGATACGGGCAGGGTGGTTGACGGAGGCGAGATTGGCTGGTGAGGGGGGTTCACCATGCCAATGTTACCAATGTGCCCAACACTGCCGACAGGCTGAGTCACGTGACCAGGAGCGACCTGTGGCACGTGACTCGGCGTAACAGGAGCAGGTGCCACGTGACCAGGGCTACCAATCGTGCCAATGGCTCCTACTGGGGCAACGTGACTAATGGACGATCTGGGCGTTCCTGGGCCTGAAGGAGGCGTTCCAGGCACTTGTGCGGGCCGTAAGAGTGAGTCCAGCAGCGATTTCGCGTTGCTGGTCTGGCTGCCGGGACTGGGAGTGTGCCGTTCAGGTGTCATTCTGCTAGTGGGATCAGGGGTGAGTCTGTCCAGCAGAATCTGAGATTGAGCCACAGGCTGACTGAGACCAGGAGGAAGATGCTGTGGGGATTGGGGAGCTGCCTCAGCAATAGGAGCCACCTGTGGAGCTGGTTGCTGAAGACCTCCAAGAGAAGTGCCTGGTTGACTGGCAGGAATCTGTGTTTTTCCAGGTAGAGGTTTAGACATGGGGATAGACATGGAGGCGCGTTTTTCTCGCTCCTGCTCCAGTTTCAACTGTTCCTCCTCCAATCTCACACGCTCCCTCTCCTGCTCCAGCTTTTCGTTTTCGAGCCGTTCGTACTCCAATCTCGCCTGCTCGGCCTTTTCCTCCTCCAGCCGTTCCTTCTCCCTTCTTTCATCCTCCAGTTTCTGTTCCTGGTCCCGAATCGCCTGCTTTTCCCGTTCCTCCTGCTCCCTTTCCAGTCTCATTTTTTCCTCCATGGCGTGAATTCGAGCCAGACGCGCCTCCTCCTTCTCACGAGCCAGACGCTCCTGCTCCTCCTTACGGGCCTTTTGCTTGGCTAGTGAAGCCGCTCGCCGTGCCTCTTTTTCCTTCTCCTTCTCCAGCATCTTGCGTTCCGCCTCTGCACGCACCTTTTCGGCCTCCTCAGCCTCCTTTTTGCGCTGCTCCTCCAGCTCGGCAGCAGCTTTTTTCCGCTCCTCGTCCCTGGCGGCCTTGGCGATACGCTTTTTCTCTTTTTTGCGCTCGCGCTTCTGCTCCTCACGAGCCTCCTTTTCCAGATCCAGCACCTTCTTCTCCTCCTCCATCTGCTGCAGCTCGGCCTTGACCTGGGCAGCCACACTCTGCTTGTAGGCATGTAAGACGCGCTGCTCGAACATTCGTGCGGCGAAAATCTGGAACATGCGACGGCCCTCCTCCATGCGCTGGTCTGCCGTGAGAGACTCACCTGTCTGCGAGTACTCCGAAGAGTAGTCCGAGTAGTCCGAGTCGTTTTCGTACTCCTCTTCATCTTCAACGACACCTTCATCGTCAACCACTCCGTCCTCATTGTCGTCATCCTTGATTTCCTCAATGCGCCCAGCACGCTTTTCCGCCAGCCGCTCCATCATCTCAATGAACTTCTTGCCGTCATTGGTAAGCAGATCGTCAGCCACAGACGAAACGTCCAGACCCTGCATCCCTTCTCCTCCTTCTGCAAACTCATATGGCTCGTCCTCCTCCGTGTCGCCATCCTCCTCAATCTCCTTGCCTAGATTTTGCGGCAGTGGTCTTGCATTAGCCGTAGAAGAAGCCAGAGACAGTCGCTCGGTCGCCTCTGAAAGCTCGTCCTGATGTCCGCCTCGAAGCACATCATCGGCCTGGAAAAAACCCATGCTCGGCAACGGCAACAACGGCAGATCCTTGGACTCGGCAAGATGGTCCAGCTCCTTGTAGTAGTCCGCATAGAGCGTCTCCAGCTCCTGTTCAATGGCGACCCGTTTGCGTCCACAAATGTCGCACTCGCACGTGTTCTTCTGCTGGCGCTTCATCTTGTTCAGAACAGCCTCCTTTTCCACCTGCACCAGCTCGCGCCGTTGGTCAGACGTCAGAGACAGCCAGAAATACTTGATGGTCTGGCGCTCCATGTTGGGAGACAAGCCCGAGGCTGGAGACGGCGGAAAGGTGTCATTGACGGACTTTTTGAGCCGCTCCAGCTTCTCGGCCTTCATTTTCGCCTCCATGACGCCATGCACAATGCTCTGCTCGTCCAGATCGATACTGTCGATAACCACCTGCTGGCCATGCTGCTTGTTCTTCTTTTTCTTCTTTTTCGATTTGGGCTTGGAATCGCCCGCGCCCCATTCGAAACTCACATTTTCCGTCTTGAACGTCTCGCGGGCCTTGAGGTTGATCACCCGCTTGCCATCCTTGGAATAAATGGCCTTTTCCATCGTACCGGTGTGTAGCTGTGCTTTTTTAGTTGCCAACCCTCATGGACTGCCATTTTAGCTTTGATGGCGAAAACCAACCTTTAGGTTTGGGGAGGTGCACCCGATACAGGTTATGACTGCAGAAATTGGACGGAACTAGTGGTTATACTAAGGATTTGAAAGCTATACTATTGAGTGATCAAAATAGAACCAACCACAAATATTTTACTTGGCTTTCAGAGCAGTCTATACCGTTTACTACGCCCGATTACTAAGCCGGACATAAACTTTATTTGATTACTACTCATTCCAAATTAACCTGTAGCTTCCCTGAGACGATACGTATACGTAATACACATTGAAAGGAATAACCACAGCTTTTTGCCACCCATTTTGACGGCAGCACACTATGTTTGATCCACACAATCCAGAATTGTACTGATATCACCAAGGTGGCAAATGGATGCCACCCGAATGTAACTCGGTATTCACAAAGTAGACATATAATAGATAGTGAAGGGTTCGATTGGTGTTGGTGGGTTATTTTCGTTCTCTCAGTTCTCTCAAAAACTTGTAACACCACTCGAGCTGAAGTATTTTGTTGAAAGGTAACCATTCCCAACTAACCTTATTAATTTTCATGCATCACCAAACCTTACTGAATATTTTCATGAAAAATATACGAGATCACTTCATCTATACGCCCTGATACACTCAAAATGCGCCCAACAAGCGCCCTGTTACGAAAAAATGTCCCCAGGAGGCCCAAAATCAAGGCCTCCACCAGTGAGGATAATGTGTTCAAAAAGGCTAGCTCTGTGACCCGGATGAAACTATTTCTCGACTTAAAGATCGAGGACCCTGAGCTTGTGAAGGAGAGACCAATGCTTGAACATGTCTGGAAAACGATCTTTGGCAAACCACATGTTCCTTTGAGGAAAAGGAAAAATGACAGGCCCTTGGATAAATATCTAAAACAGTTGACAAGAACGGACGACGCGGAAAAAAGCATCGTGGAGGGACTAGATGCATTGGCAGCAGGCAAGAAGCCCTCAGAAGCATTCTATACAGCGAAAAAGGAAGTCACTGTTCCAGAATACCAACATCAGTTGATCAGAATGGCTAGCAGCACATACGAGTCTGAGGAGGCCATCAAGCCTTATAGACGGACACCTGAGGGATGGTATCGGGAGAAAGTTCTCATTTCGCATGATCACACCTTTGTCAAGACTGCGCCGACTATTGAGGATATCAACCGACCTCCTCGAGTTGGAGATCTCATCGATGTGTCCATCAAAAAGAATCTTTCCGAGATTGGTATTATTGGCGAGGTTTTGCCGTCTGGAGGGCTCAATGTGGTCATGATCAGTGGCGAATGCAGACTCGTTGAAGGTTCAGTAGAGTTCAAAATGCCCTTTGCTAATCCGGAAGTCATGGAGCAGTTCACCACCACTGTGGATGATACCGTCGTAACCCATCTGGGTATTCGACCAGCTCTGGTACAGGGTATGACTGAATTTCTGCGACGAGCACACAACGCCAAAACTCGAGTGCTCGATATGTTGCTCAACACGGTCATTCCACAGAGAGTCATCACTCTGAACGATCTGGTAGAGAGAATGTTGCCTCACATGGCTCTACAAGATACTCCTCTGACTCCCGCCATGATGTACTATGCCACATACCTGGCCGTTCGAAGTATTCCAGCTCGATGGATCATTGGGCCTGGTCAGAACTCTGCCATTGTGCTACTTTACATCAACGCTCAGGACGTGGCAGCCGCCGAGATGGCCATCAACACAGTCAGAGCGGGCGGTAAATCTCTCAGCAAGATTGTCAATCGGTTTGAGGATGTGTTGGAAGGAAAGGCCACTCTCAATTCTCTTCTTCTCACCCCTCAAGAGCGTGCCATCTTGTCTCTGCTGAAGCGGTATGCCCTTGGCGAGATTTCACACAACGATATGGCAGCAATGGCCAATGTGGGTATTTTCATGCGTAAGCTGAAGGATTACGGTCAGGTGATCATCACGCCAACTCTGTGCATGGACTTTTTGCGTCGAGTTGGCTATATTCCTGAAGAGATCAACCCTTGGAAAAAGGCATTCAAGCTGCAAATTCCATACCAGGGATCTTCTGAGCAGCAGGATGAAATCCAGACCATGTACGATGGACTCACTGATGCCGATTTTTCCAAGGATTTGGCTGAAAATGGACGTACGGATTGGGTGGGCGAAAAACGACCGTTTTCTCACTTTTATTGCATTGATGGAGCAGATGCACACGAAATCGACGATGGAGTTGCTCTGGAAACCCGTCCAGATGGTTCCAAGTACCTCCATGTGCTTGTGGCTGACCCTGCTTCTTATTTCGGAGTCACAAGTGACGTTGCAAACGCAGCGCAAAGTCGAGTGACAACTGCGTACTATCCCTCTGGAGTTGTGGGAATGCTTCCTCAGGCTGTCCAGAAAATTGGATTGTTGCAAAAGGGAGACCACGTGAGGTCCCTAGTCGTATCTGCGAAACTGAATACCAAAAAAACCGCAGACCAGGGCCCTGTTGATATGGATTCTGTCAGAATCAGGCATGTCAAGGTTGACGGAGGTGTGGGATTGACATACGATCATGTTGAGGGTGTTCTGGACGGCAGCCAAGAGTCTGAACACAAGACGGAACTCAAGGAACTTCATGCTCTGTCTGATAGTCTACGAAAACATCGAATTGCTTCTGGAGCCTTCAACCTCGATATCCCCAAGGTAAGACTAAACCCCGAGACAAGCAAACTCGAGCCCGTGACAGAAAGTAACCCCGAGGCTACCCTTCTTGTTTCCGAACTCATGATCCTCGCCAACTCTCTGGTTGGGTCATTTGGTGCCAAAAACAATATTCCACTGATTTATCGGTACCAGGACATTGATGAGGTGAAACAGGAGGCAATCAAGACACGTGATCTTACTACAGGTGTGATTCCCTTTAAAGAGGGTCTGGCAATGTGGTCTACCATGGAACGAGCTTATATTTCAGCCGATCCCAAGCATCATTTCTCTCTAGCCATCCCCATGTATGCTCAGTCTACAAGTCCTTTGCGACGATATGGCGATCTTCTGAACCATTACCAAGTGCATGCGTTTTTGCAGGGCGAAACTCCTCCTTTTTCTCATGACGATGTCCAGAAAATCATTCCCCATGTTTTTGCTAGACAACAGACAGTCAAGCATGGCCAGATTGACATGGAGGCATACCGACTGAAAGAGTGGCTACTCAAACGGACCAAGTCTGGAGAGCTATATCCCATCAACTGGAAAGCCATGGTTTTGGAGGATCGAAGAGAGAACCTGGTGCGCGTGCTGATCATGGAGCTTGGCTTGATTGGTGAGTATCACTTGTCTAGTCCTCATGTGGAGGTCGGAGATGTACTCCCCATTGGACATATTATTGATATCGACTTGATGGAGAGATATATCGAGGTGGCTGAAAAAGCAAAGTAGAAAATCTACATGTATATAGTTGGCATAATTTTGTATATAGCTTTTATTAAATACTGAAAAGTTTCACGATAAGCGCAAATGGTATGAGCACAATTCCCACAGAATTGGATGAATAAAAACAAGTAAAATATCGAGACGGTCAAGAAAGACACAAAATTGCCCGCTTAGTCAGCCAAACCATGTTTCAAATAGTATTTAGCGACCTGTAGCTCCATCAAAATCCGCAATAGTTTAGTGGCTAGAATTTCCGCCTGTCAGAACATCTGTTCAGCACGCGGGGGACCGGAGTTCAATTCTCCGTTGCGGAGTATCCTTTTTTGTCGCTCTCCACGGTATTTTTGCATGTTTAGTCATGATTTTGGTGGGGTTTGCAGCTCCGACTGCACAGACATACAGATGATGCTAACTGCCGTAAATAGTGATATTTATATAGAGCAAGTAGGTCTAGAATTGTTTTATCTGATTCGTAGATTCGAAATATGAAGTCGAGATTGCAATTGAAGCATTTTTCGTCAACTTGTAGTATTGTATGTTGGATGGTTATACTAGAATCGTATCAGTAGTTCAGTGATAGCTTAACACACTCCTTCTGCAATATAGAATCACCCACAAGACCTAATACGTTCAGATCTTGTTTAGACAAACATAATATCAGCTAGTTTTTTGATGATTCCATAATATTAACATGAACCTCGAAAGAAAATAATGCGTAAAAATGCGAAATATGCGGAAAAATGCGGGAAATTTTTTTCTGGGGTAAGCTGGGGTTGCAAATATATCTATGAGAAACTGTTGGGTTTGAATACACGTGTTTTTTGGTACTTTTGAGCTATTCCAAGAATGCGACACTGGAACGAGTCATACTCATCAGAAATGAGATTTATCAACCTAAAAACTGCTGTTTGAGAGTCTTACAATCCTATTAATGTCAGGTTTTTTTGAATTTTGCCGCTCCGAATTATTTTTATTTAATTTGATTTTTCTGATTTTTCTAAAAAATCAAAAAAATCACAAACAATTCAAAAAAATTATATCTCCCTTCCAAGTTATCCTACACTGTTGTGAGGAAAAACATTATATTTAAATACATCCAATGCACATATTGAAGTCATATTTATTCACTTTCCGTCAAATTCAGCAAATCCCTCTGATTTTTCAGTAATTTCCATCCGATAAACCAGCACAAAACACTCTTCAAACCTCAACCTGATTTAGTGTATGTATTTCCCACTGTGGGGAAGACCCCTGAATCAGATCCACTTTGCTACGTGCTAAAAAAACCATTTTTTCCGTACTTTTGAGCTATTCCAAGAATGCGACACTCGAACGAGTCCTACTCATCAGAAATGAGCTTTATCAAGATTTCGACTGCTGTATGAGAGTCTTACCGTCCTATTAATGCCGAATTTTTTTGATTTTTGGTCCTCCGAATTATTTGTATTTAATTTGATTTTTCTGATTTTTCAAAATAAATCAAAATAAATCACAAACAATTCAAAAAAATTATAACTCCCTTCTAAGTAATCCTACGCTGGTGGGGTTTTTTGTGATATATTTAAATACATCCAATTCATATATTGAAGTAATATTTATTTACATTCCGGTAAAACCCATTAAATACCCTCAATTTCTCGTAATTTCCAGCCCCTCGACTCCCATAAACCAGCATAAAAGACCTCAATCAGATTATCTGTTTTCTCAAGCCTCTGTGGGGAAGACCCCTTAAATAGATCCTCTTTGCTAGGTGTTAAAAAAACGTTACCTCATCAAAATAAAGCAAGTCTTCTAATATCAACCTTGGCTGGGGTTAAATTCTAAGCCCCACAACCGTGCAAAAAAATAGAAAATAAAAAGTAAAGTCAGGACTGTGTTCTGCTAGCATTGGAGAGTCGGAATCTGCAGCCTGAATTTCACTTCCGGGTGTGGGTTATGCTTTGGTGGGGTATTATATCAGATTCATTCTACGGTACATACGGTATATCCCACAACTCTAACAAACAGCGCTCTCGCTTAGTTGAAGCTAGTTGGCGAATGTTATTATATAAAAAAGTGAGCCCTGACCTGTTTGTCTGAATGGCCTTGTTACTCTTATATCGGCGCGCAGTACTGTAGCGTAGAATATCACTGAAGTATACGTATTATTGTCAATGTTGGGCATCTAGGGCTGATTCATAGTTGGTAAAAGTCTAACAAAATTGTAAGAAGCTTAATACAAGTTTAACAAAAGTTTAACAAACACCCTACCACAGTACATAAGAGAAAGTCCATCGGCACGAGTACCAGTACCAATACAGAAAGATCCAAGCACCCAAGATTATATGGCCATCAAACTCGCACCGAATCAAGGTTAGAAGTTACTGTATTCGTACTCAATAACTTCTCGGTCTCGGGGCGCTGGCTACATTTTAGTTGTTGTCACCGCCGAACATACGCCGCATCACGTGACCCCAACGGACGTGTTTCTGACGTGATTTTCATTTACCAGATCAAGGCATGAGTCACACGAGCAACAGAAAAATCAAGCTTCCCCCATACACTCTAAACTCGAAGTTGCTGTTGAAGTCCATCTAGTATGGGGCAATTTGAGGCGGGAAGCAGGAGTCACATACAGGACGTAAGCGGGGATAATACGCGATATATAGTAGTGATGGGGTAAAAGGGGTATTGATGTGCGAGATGTTTTCTGTGGGGTAAGTGTACAGGAGCCCTGCAAGGGGGTATCCAGGGTGTTCTAAAGTAATACGAACAAACTGTACGTGTGTAGTTGGGAGTTTAGAAAAGATTTTAAACAAAGAACACAACAAGATGCATTTTTTCCGAATTTCGGCCAGAGTGATCAAAAAATAAGGAAAATAAGGAACAAAAAAAAGATTTTTGCTCGTTTTTATGCATTTTTATGCATCCAATACGTAGCAATAGTCTCCCTTCACAGCCCAACTTTTGTGGGGATAATTTATTAGCGCGTGAATATGGGGTAATAGTTCCCCAAGCGGTATATAGGTATAGAAGTGGGTCACAACTACGACAACACTAACACATGTCAAACTAAGTAACCCTTGTTATGATGGTTCTGGGGTAACGTGGGGTATGTTGTTCGCCTCAACTCTAAAACCAGTCGATGATAAAAAGGAGAAAAGCACCGTAACACTTTGCCGCATTGGTCTGGAAAGGAGGTTATGGGGCCCGTTCTATATTATTATTATGCCTGCGTACGACGCAATTAATGCAGTGTGTTGCCCCAGATACGTGCGAGGCACATCACCCATGTAAAATGTTTCACAGGTGCGCGTCCCTTGCATATTCTCGAAGCAGCAAGACAAGTGTCACTTTCATTTTTTACGGCTACATGCGGAAGATACTCATGACTCATTTATTCAGTTGTGTGTGTTAGCGTTGTTAATATATGTTAGTATTCTTTTTTTACCCCAGGTTCACCTTGTGAAGCTCAATCACCACAGAGTCGTCCTCCTCCGTCAGAGACAGAGACTCGGAACTGTGTCTGTAGGTGTCGGTAGCGGGTTTTTGGAACTCGAAAATGTCCGTGGTCCAGCAGCCAAACCAGCCGTTGGGGCCTGCGGAGATTTTTCGAACGTCATGCCAGCCCATCTCCTTAATCCACTTGTCGTAAGGACCCACGCTAGAGGGTCTTAGGTCAGTGATGATGATGTATCCTCCGGGCTTGCAGACACGGGCCATTTCCCGCAGGATTTCTTTTTGTGTCTTTCGATCGTACGACCGCAACGCCCAGGGAGAAGTCACCAGGGAAAACGTGTCGGACGAGTAGGGCAGGTTGGTGAGATCAGCAGAGTTGAGGGTCACCAGATCGGTAAACTCCTTGGCCTTGATGTTGTTGATGATCTTCTTGAGCTGGCCCTTCTTTCGGTCGTAGTTATCCACGGCAGTGATACCGGCAATGTGGTGAGAAGTGCCCTTTTGAACCTCTCGCTTCTTCTTGCACAGCTTCATAAGCGAGACGCCGGACCCACTGCCCACATCCAGAATGGGTCCAGTGAAAAACAGGTCATCGTTGTTCAAGATGGTGCGCCACACCTGGTGACGTCCTCTGTAGTTGGCATGCAAAAATACTGACTCCCATGCGAGAACGGCTCGGTAGGGCGTCTCGAAATGGTACTTGGTCGACAACTTCTCATTGTGGTCTTTGGGGTGTACTTTGATAGTCTGGTATTCGGAGCCGTGTAGGGGTGCTGTGATGGTGTATGTCTGTGTCATGTGATTGTGTATCTGTGTAGTGTTTTGAAGTATGGGGTTTTGACTTTTCCATGGGGGGATACACAGATATATATATATTAGGCCTCTCTCTCTATTCCATCCACACACATAAAGAGGTTAGTCGTTTGGCGTCACAGCCTGCATGAGATAAAGTGGCGATTAGAGTTCACTCAAAGTTCCACCGGAAACCTTGTTCAGGGTGAGCTTAAAAATCCTACCTTTAAGGTGTTTGAGCAATAACGGTGCGGTGCAAGGTGGGGTAAAGACGACAAAAAAAAGGGATACAGATACACCACAACATTTTAGAAAACACCATCTGCACCAACCAAAAATAATAGCCCCCCTTTCCCACTCAGAATGAACGCCAAGAACACGTGACTGGCCTTAGTAACACTGACATGCGCTACTGTAGTTATTTTAGTTTGCAGGTAGGGTAACAGTCGGGTTTTGCTGCTTCTTTGTTTCGCTGTAAGAATGCACGTGACGTATGATTTTTATTAAAATCTAGAAGAATGGCTGAATATCGCGACAAGGACGTTCTGTGACAAAATAAAGCCCGGAATAGTAAATTTGAGCCCTCTAGCATCTCTATGATATTACTTAAGACCCTTCCCAGTCTTCATTCGACTCCTGGCAGGAAATCCCAAACACGGCTAAGATTCGGTGCAGAAAAAAGTGAAATATATCTGAAAAAAATAGAAAAAATATACATGTATATTTAAACAGCACCAAATTAACCTTTAGGCAGTTTAGAATCTTTATATTGCCATTGGGTATGTTATCAGTACAGTTTTATAAGTCACAAATTTGAAATTGACCGGAATATGTCTATTATCGATGTCATTGTGCTCGCCTAAAGCTGAATATTCCAAATATGTACTCGGATTTCACGTCTAGTTGATATTTACGAATCCATTCCTTTCTCCAATGTTCCAGCTAATTCTACATGCTGCACAACCACGTGACGCTACGCCCGATCAATCTGCGTGCATTGCATTGCATGAGCCTACCAGCATTAAAGTGCGAGAATGGTAATACGGCTTTACAAGGGACTATTATACAAATAGGGGATCGATAAGGATAAGGCAGTGCAGGAAGTGCGGCTGTCGTGTGTTATTTTCAGATTCTTATAATAGGCTGGATATTTATGGGAATCAGCTGGGAACAAATTCAGCACAACTGGAATAAGCAGAAGTGTCCAGAAAGACCATTTTTGCCCTATTTTGAACCAATTCCCGCGACATTCGGCCACATTGCGGTTTCCTTCGGAATATTGTTCGAGGGAAGCCAAAATTGACACGTAATGCAGAACATTTTATAAAGGTACACAAGAACCACTTGAAAATAAAATAAAATATAAATGAACACGAGATCCCCTCAACCAGTCCATGGGTTTTTTATGATATTTTTATTGGCCAAATTTACCCGTTCTTGTCGGATCGGATGTTATTATGGAATCGGTTCGGACTTTGGTTTTGGGAGTTTAGGACCCTGAGTTTTGCTGACACTGCCATCTAACAACACAGTCATACGTGCGTTTCACCCTTACCTGCACCGACACCGCCACGCTGCGCTTTTTACATTCTTTTTTCCCCTTTTTTCGTTTCGGTTAGCTATCGCTTTTCGGGTTGTAATTTTCCCTCGGTATGTATATATATTTTTAGTGGCACCCGGTTGTTTGCCAAGAAATCTCCTTCATTTTTTTAATCTCACCTGCCGACTTTATAAGCTCCAACGCTATTTTGCCCCTCAAGGTTGCGGAGCCAAGAAAAAAAAACCGCCTGGAAGATCCATGTGAATATCATGACGTAATAGATCAGAGACAGAAGTGAGCGATATATCGGACTGACCAGCAACCATGAATGCCAAGTCCAAATTAGAGACATTTTGTCTCCAGGCAAGGCTCCAAGTCTAAGGAGCTTCTATGACACATGCTCAAAAGCAAGTTTTGACAGTTGGAGCACGTGTTTGCTAAAAGTCGCTAGTTTGACAGTCATCTGGAAGCCGTTTTTTGCAGCTGGGGTCACTGCTTGTGACCAAGAGCAGTATTTACGGATAATCTGGGGCTGTGTAATTAGCATAGCCCTCACATGCGCTAATATACTGGTCATATGTACGCTTGTAGATGTATGCTGTACTAGTGTGCGCATTTGGAACGTACAATAGTCAACTGATGCTGTTGTCACAATTAATTTCTCGGAGTGCCGTGCTGTGTCTACGGAGTGCCCCTCTCAGCCAAGAATGCTTGTCACTTAGCTGTCAGGGATATTATGATACAAGCTGCAGTATAGTCCGGTACCGGTAGGTCATTTCAGATTAAAAAAAGTAGAGATTAAATCACCGAGCTGCTCATTTTAATATTTGCTTGTCCATCAGATCGTACTACAGTAATTACAGTGTACCGGTACCAGTAATGTTTGATATCTCCATTATGTAAGCAGCACAAGTACTTGTAGTGATACAACTAACTAAACTCGATAAATAAAAGCTCAACAACCGATAAGAAACGAGAGGACGAGGATAAGAACAAGTACAAGTACAAGTACAAGTACAGTACAGTACCCAGTTCATACGGTGTACCATGAGGGTACGCTACAGCACTTGAACTGGTATTGTATAACAGACTCACGAAACAAAAAGCAAGATGAAGGAGCAGCACCAATATGGGGCAGCAGGTACTTGTACTTGTACTTGTACTTGTGTCTGTATAAGATAAATATATTTATTAGCTATGGATTTGATTTGAATAATTAGGTCATCTTAAAGAAACAGTCCCTGTCCTGCTATGAAGCCTCTTAATACAGCAATAATGAGACAGTAAAAACTTAACCTGATGAAAGAACCCATTTATTTATTATTTATTCCTTATGTATACTATGTTATTTCATTTTACTTCATTTCTTACGCCTTTTCTAACACTCCCAGTTTCCCTTCGTTTCAAAACCAAACCTTAACGCCTTTAAACCTGTGCTGCTAGCTAAATCATTTTCGCGACTGGAAACGCGTCTGCGAAAACGACATACCCCAACATGAGCAAAAAGGGAATTCTCAACGACCTCATTGCCGCTACTGAGGCAGATCTATCGCTGGCCAAGTCCGTGTCAGCGGTTTCTAAAAAGGCACGCTTTTTTTCGGACCAGCTGGACGTTCTGCGAAAGGTGCAGAAGGGCATGGATGGCCCTCTCATTTTCAAGATCAGCGATCTCAAGAAATACGTCGACACAAAGTCACTGGGCGTGCTGGAAACACGCTGGAAAAAGGTGCTGGACAAACGCCAGGAAGCACGAGCTGAAGCCGAGGAGGAAAAACGACAACAGGAAGAGGCTGCTCAAAGAGAACGAGAACGCATCAAGAAAGCAGCAAAGGACGCTGTAGTTCGAGAACACGAGGAGCTGGTGGAGAAATTACGCAAGGAAAAGGGCGTGGGAAGAGGAATCAGCGGCTTTACAGACCCTCTAGTCGAACCTGACTCGGACGCCCTAGATGAGATCGAATTTGTCTCTGAAGCGACACCAGCAGCGTCCAAGAAGAAAGCACCAGTAGCACAACCTGAACCACCAGTCAGCAACTTTTTTCCGCGTCCAGGAACAGCAGCCCATGATCTGCTTGTCGCAATGATTGACCTACCGATGCCTACGACCAAGGAGCAGATTCTGCAAAAGACAGGCAACGACAAATCGTGGGGAGGACTGCAAAAGCTGAAAGCTGAGGATATGGTGGTGGCATCAAAACGGTCCACTATGAATGTATACGCTTTGACTCCAGCAGGAACTACACTAGCTCGCACACTCAGCGGTTTTGTTGTGCAGGACAAACGAGTCGCAGATGAGCTTAGAGAGGAGCTGGAGCGGCAAAAACGACCTAAAACAGCTGCCAGAGTGGATATCATGGGCATGCAAGAAAAGGCTGGGTCTCTTTTGGCAGCTTCTAAGGACAAATCGACACCCCACAGATACAATGCAGATGATGATATTGCAATGCATGTGGTTCCAATGAGTGAGGGAGCTCTGGTTGCAGCTGCCGAGATTCGAAAGGCGGGCGTGGTTCAAACAGAAGAGGCTCCTACTGTATGGGAACCATCTTCTTACGAGGTTGTGCTGATTGTTGACAAACGAGAGAACAACCGTGAAGAAGCTCAACTGGCGATTGCAGGACTTGGAAAGAACAAGGTGGTTGTTGTGCCATCTGTGCTCTATCTAGGAGACTTTCTGTTTGGTGCTCGACACAAAGAGACCAAGAAGATTTGTGTGCTGAACACCATCATTGAGCGGAAACGATACGATGATCTCAACCAGTCCATTGTCGATTCGCGGTACGAGGAGCAGAAAAGCAGACTGCGCAAATGTGGTGTTGAAAACGTGATTTATCTGGTGGAACACTTTTCCATTCGAGCCAATGTTCAGGTTCGAGAAGCAGCTATGGCCAGCATTCTAGGACGAGTGGTGGCTATTGATGGGTTTCTGCTAAGGAAAACAAAAAACATGACCGAGAGCTGTGACTACATGGCGTGCATGTACGAGTCTATAAAGTCGTGCTTCGAGGGGGTCTCGCTGAAAATAGGACCCAAAGAAATCACGGGATTTTCGGAAACAAGAGATACGTTTTCCACCATGACACTCTCAGCCTGGCAGGACAAGAACCTCAAATCTAACCATTCTCTCAAGGTGCTGTTTATCCAGATGCTAATGACCATCAACGGCATTTCTGCAGAGAAAGCAGAAGTCATTCAAAAGATGTTTCCCACCCCAAGGCATTTAATGGATAAGTATAATGACCTGGGAGAGTCAGAAGCAAAGGCATACCTAGAGAAGGCGACTAAGGGGGAGATTAAAAGTGTAGGAAAGGCGGCCAGTGAGATGGTCTGGGAGATTTTTGGTCATTAAAACAGATGGGTTTATATAGGCTAGTTTTAAATACACATTGCTAACAGAGAATAACTTACTGTACCTTTTCACCATTCTTACTAATACAACCCTTTTGAGACCTCAGTATTCGCGAAAAGCGTATATGCAACCGAGGGGCTGCTCTGACCAGTCTTCACAAGACCGAAATTCGAAACTTGCTAAAACACCTCTGATTCGAAATCTGAAAGAACCACCATAATCTCCTAAACCAGGGCTTCAAAATGAACCACCTCTGACCTTTCCACGAGCTTTCCTCGCCGAATAAAAGCCGCCTAAAGTACCATAAAGCACCTTGCATACTCTTGCATACGTACATATCCGTAGTTTATGCCGTCCCGGTACTTTATGCTGGGACCAAACTAGGTACTTTATGCTACTTTGAACGGCTTTTATGAAGTCAGCAGAACTCGTACAACGACAAGAGATAGTTCATTTCGAAGCCCTTAATTGTAGAATTAAGATAGTTCATTCAGAATTGAAATCGGAAGTGTGTTCGCCATGTTAGAAATTCAGCATTTGAGACCTTCCCAGCACATGTAAAAAACACAAAAACGAAGCACGGGCCAAGTTATTGTCCTTTACTAACGTCTAGCGATCCAATAACCGTTCAGGATACTACAGAAACAGAGCAGGGTACACTACTGATGGTACAGATCACTTACTATATTGCTCCATATAGCTAGTCCAATACTGAGCATTTAAGAAAGCCCCTACACTTTTCGATATTGTCCCCAACCTTAATTCTCCAATTAACGAGCCGCACGCCTGGTGTGCTGCTTTATCGTGTGTTTTCCGAAGAACAAATTGAGCTAAGAGAATTCCAAAATGTGAGTTTTGTAGCTAGAGGTAAGTAGATAAATATTACATGTGCTAAATTTCTACAAAACCGGTTCATGTATATTTTAGAGCAAATTTAGATGTTAAGCTGGTTCGTTCTACGCCGAAATTCTAACATGACCAAAACACCTCCAATTTCAATTCTGAAAGTATTCCCTTAATTTTCCGACATAGGGCTTCAAAATGAGTTATCCCTGACCTTTCTACGAGCTCTACTCGCTGAGTAAAGGCCGCGTAAAGTTGCATAAAGTACCTGGTTTGGTCCCAGCATAAAGTACCGGGACGGCATAAACTACGGGAGCGGGTATGCAAGATCACTCCCGTAGTTTATGCTGGGACCAAACCAGGTACTTTATGGAACTTTAGACAACATTTGTTGATCCAGCAGAGCTCGTAGAAAGGTAAGGAATAGCTCATTTTGAAGCCCCCTATCAGTAAATCAAGACAAATTTTTCAGAATTGAAATCGGAGGTGTTTTGGCCATGTTAGAAAGCCAGCATTTGAGACCCTTTCAGTACATGTAAATAACACAAAAACGAAAAATGAGCCAGGTTATTACCCTTTACTAACATCTACTGGTCCAAGAACCATCCAGGATGTTACAGGTACCGTGGAGGGTATACCGTTGATGGTACAGACCACTTACTACATGGCTGCATATAGTCCAATACTGAGCATTTGAGAACACCCCTCCACTTTTCGATATTGTCCCCAACCTTAATTCTCCACTTTTCGATATTGTCCCCAACCTTAATTCTCCACTTTTCGATATTGCCCCAACCTTAATTCTCCAATTAACGAGCCGCACGCCTGGTGTGCTGCTTTACCGTGGGTTTTCTAGACAAAAAATTGAGCTAAGGGAATTCCAAAGAGTGTGGTTTGTAGCCAGAGGTAAGGTTAGAAATATTATATGTGTTAAATTGCCGAATAACTCGTTTCAGATGTACTTTAGCAAATATAGAGGTTTAAGCTGGTTTGTTCCATCCTGAAATTCGAACATGGTCAAAACACCTCCGATTTCAATTCTGACAGAAKTATCTTAATTTTCCGACATAGAGCTTCAAAATGAGCTATCCCTGACCTTTCTACAAGCTTTACTCGCTGAGTAAAACCCGCGTAAAGTTGCATAAAGTACCTGGTTTGGTYCCAGCATAAAGTACCGGGACGGCATAAACTACGGGAGCGGGTATGCAMGATCGCTCCCGTAGTTTATGCTGGGACCAAACCAGGTACTTTATGCTACTTTACTSAGCTTTAACTCAGCAAGTAGCGCCCTTAGAAAGTCCAGAGATAGTTTGTTTTGAAGTCCTCAATCATGAGATTACAATACCGATTTCAGAATTAAAATCGGAGGTTATTTGGCCAKTTTCTAAACCAGCATTTGAGACCTTCCCAGTACATGTAAAAAACACAAAAACGAAACACGAGCCAGGTTATTGTCCTTTACTAACGTCTACTGGTCCAAGAACCGTTCAGAATGTTACAGACACCGCGGAGGGTACATCGATGATGGTTCAGATCACTTATTACATGGCTGCATATAGTCCAATACTGAGCATTTGAGAAAACCCCTCCACTTTTCGATAATGTCCCCAACCTTAATTCTCCAATTAACGAGCCGCACGCCTGGTGTGCTGCTTTACCGTGTGTTTTCTTGACAAAAATTGAGCTAAGGGAATTCCAAAGAGTGTGGTTTGTAGCCAGAGGTAAGGTAAGGAATATTATATGTGTTAAATTGCCGAATAACTCGTTTCAGATGTACTTTAGCAAATATAGAGGTTTAAGCTGGTTTGTTATACGCTGAATATCTAACCTGGCCAAATCCCCTCCGATTTCAATTCTAAAAATATTGTCTTAATCTACTGATAGATGGCTTCAAAATGAGCTTTCCCTTACCTTTCTACAGGTAATACTCACTGAGTAAAGGCCACTCAAAGTAGCATAAAGTACCTGGTTTGGTCCCAGCATAAACTACGGGAACGATCGTGCATACCCGCTCCCGTAGTTTATGCCGTCCCGGTACTTTATGCTGGGACCAAACCAGGTACTTTATGGAACTTTAGGCAACATTTGTTGATCCAGCAGAGCTCGTAGAAAGGTATGAGGTAGCTCATTTTGAAGCCCTCAGTTGGGAAATTAATAGCATCTTTTCAGAATTTTAATCAGAGGTGTTTTGGCCATGTTCCAATTGTGCCTTTGAGACCTTCCCAGCACATGTAAAAAACACAAAAACGAAACACGAGCAAGGTGATTGTCCTTTCCTAACGTCCACCAGTCCAAGAACGGTTCTGGATGATACAGATACAGCGGAGGGTACATCGATGATGGTACAGACCACTTACTACATGGCTGTATATATTCCAATACTGAGCATTTGAGAAACCCCCTCCACTTTTCGATATTGTCCCCAACCTTAATTCTCCAATTAACGAGCCGCACGCATGGGGTACTGCTTTACAGTGTATTTTCCGGACAACAAATTGAGCTATCGGAATTCAAAAGAGTGCGTTTTGTATTCAAAGGTAAGTAGAGGAATAGTACATGTGCTAAATTGCTACAAAACCCGTGTCATGTGTACTTTCCAGCAAATGTAGAGATTACCTGATTTGTTCTACGCTGAATATCTAACATGGCCAAAACACCTCCGATTTCAATTCTGAAAAATTTATCTTAATTTACTGATAGGGTGCTTCAAAATGAGCTATGTCTGACCTTTCTACAGACAATACTCACGGAGAAAAGGCCGCTCAAAGTAGCATAAAGTACCTGGTTTGGTCCCAGCATAAAGTATCGGGACGGCATAAACTATGGGAGAAACCTAAAATATAATTGTGCAGATATGGTGTTAACCACAAAACAAATGGTACCATTGTGTTTGTCAGCAAAAATTGATCACTTCTATACCAATTAGTTTGTGTTTCAATTTTTCCAAATCTTTAACCCCTTCCAACATACCCAGGAGCAATGGTAGAGGTTTGGGATTTTAAGGCAATGTAAATTTAAGCTATGGGAGCACTGGGTAATTTTTTGGTTAATATTGGGTGCATTTCAAGTAATATTCAAAAAATTTGGATGCCTAAAATACAGCCAATCTTAACCAAAAAATTACCCAGCGTTTCCATAGCTTAAATAAACAATACCTTAAAATGGCAATCCTCTACCGTTATCCCTGGGTATGTTAGGAGGCGTTAAAGATTTGTAAAAAATGAAACAAAAAGTAATTGGTATAGGAGTGATCCTCGTTTCCCGATGAACCCAATGGTACCATTTATTTTGTGGTTACTTGCGTTTCTGCACGATTTTTTTAAGGTTTCGAGGGTCCTAAACTAGGAATTTTGAACATGTTGAGATATTGGTATGGGTGTGTTCCTTGAGATCGTGTGATGCCGAACATGGTGGTCGCAAAGTGCTATCGTTCATATTGCTGTTGCTGTCGTCGTTTGAACTTGTTTTCGGTATATCTCTTTGGATATGCATATTACAAGATTCTAGAGTAGCTCATTGGATTCATCTACCTCARGCGATTCAGATGATACCAATATATTTGTATTTGGCCACCTTCTACATACACGAAAGTGTTGTGTGCTATGGTGTCTCTCTTGTACTAAAGCTCACGTATCTCACTCTAAATGCATCCTACAAATACCCGGTAACCACAACTATAATCCCCCAGTTGTGATGAATACTACATAAAAGTTTCAGACGTTTTGTATTCCTCTTGGTTGTTTGGAAATGATTTGAAGCTTAGTGAAGGTTTATCGCAAGTCGTTGGGTGACAAACACAATGGTACCTGTTCTATGAAGAAATACTGAGCTGAACCTTCATTGGTAACTCCATCTTAACTCTTTTCCGTAGAATTCACTTTGGTTTAAAGCTATGAACTACTCCTATTATGATTTCTTTTGAGTTGGGATCTTGTGGGGCAGAACTAGGTGTCCAAGTAGACTTCAAAAATCAATTTAAACAACATAGACACCCTGAAATAGCTAAGTCATTGTTTACTCTTGATGTGAGAAGACCTTTCCAATTGATAGAGGGGCTCAATGGGGAAAATATCTCAAACTCCGAGACATGCGCTCACTTACCGAGGGAGATATTCTGGACAAAATAAAACAAATGAGATTGTAGAGGGCGACGAGTACGCAAACCTGTATGAGCTACTTACTTATAGGAATCCTGTAGAGTAAGATATATATTAGGTTTAGTATCAGAGAATTCTGGTTTGGAAAGAGCCATACTCATCAAATATGACATGAACCAACAAAAAGAAAGTTATTTGAAAGTCTAACCAGTCCATAAATGTGTAATCTTTTTGATTTTTACCGCTCCGAATTATTTTTATTTAATTTGATTTTTCTGATTTTTCTGAAAAAATAAAAATAGTACGAAATAATTAAAATAAATTATAACTTGCTTCTACGTTATCTTACACAGTTGCAGATTATATCACAAGTTTAGACAGATCCGTTACACGTATGAAAGGTATATTTACGCATATATCTGTTATATTCATGGATTACCATCAAGTTTCGTAGATTTCCAATTTGCCAACTCTCAGAAACCAGCACAAAACATTCCCCAGCTCCTCCATACTATTTAGCACTGTTAAACCACCTCTTATACTTCTATTTAATGCCATTGAAAGCCTATTTCCCCCCACAAACGTCACACTCCGTTAATCCGATTTAGTCTGATTTAAGTCATATATAAGTTCAATAGTATCTATCAGAACAAGACGATATTGATATCAGTCGAACCGCCTGGGGTGTGCCATTCCAATGGGAAACCCTAGAAGTCGATAGTATGAGTACTCGATGAGATATTACGCAAACAGGTTCAAACGACGACAGCAAGAGCAACATGAACGAGAACACTCAGCGACCACAATATTCGGCATCACACGACCTCAACGAACACCCCTATACCGATATCTCAACACCCCCCAAAATTCCTAGTTTGGGTCACCGAAACCTAAAAAATAATCGTGCAGAAACGCAATTAAACACAAAATAAATGGTACCATTGTGTTCATCGGGAAACAAGGATCACTCCTATATCAATTGCTTTGTGTTTCATTTTTTACAAATCTTTAACGCGTTCCAACATACTGTACCCAGGATTAATGGTTGAGATTTGGGCTTTTAAGGTATTGTTCATTTAAGCTGTGGGAGCATTGGGGAATTTTTTGGTTAAGATTGGGTGTATTTTAGGCGACCAATTTTTTTGAATATTACTTGAAATACACCCAATCTTAACCAAAAAATTCCCCAATGCTCCCACAGCTTAAATAAACAATACCTTAAAAGCGGAAGCCTCTGCCATTCTTCTTCGGTATGTCTGAAGGGGTTAAAGATTTCGAAAATTTGAAACCAAAAGTAATTGATATGGAAATGATCTCCGTTTCCTGACAAGCACAATGGTGCCAATTATTTTGTGTTTACTTGCGTTTCTGCACGATTTTTTTAAGGTTTCGAGGGTCCTAAACTAGGAATTTTGGACATGTTGAGATATTGGTATGGGTGTGTTCCTTGAGATCGTATGAAGCACAATATGGAGGTCACTAAGCGCTCCCGCTCTTGGCGCTCTTGCTGTCGTCGTTTGAACTTGGTTTTAGAATATCTCGCTGGGCATTGACGCTACAAGATTCTAGAGCTGCTCATTGGATTCGCACGCTTCAGGCGGTTCCGACGGTACTCATTGATCCGTATTTGAATATCTTCTACATATGAAAAAGTGTTGTGTGCTATGGTATTTATCGTTTACTAAAGCTAGCGTATCTTGCTTTAAATACATCCTACAAGACATTCACAACCACCAACGTAATACCCACCTATCAAGAAATCATATGTAGAAGTATCACACTTCTCGTATTACTATTGGTTATTTGGAGATGGTTTGAAGATTAGTAAGTTGTTATCACAAGTCATTGGTTGACAAACACAATGGTACCTGCTCTATGACAATATACCGAGTCGCACCTTTATTGAACACTCTTATACAACTCACAACTTTGAATTCTAGCTGTGAGCTACTCCTGTTATGGTTCTTTTGAGCTAGGCTCTTTTAGGACAGAAACTAGCTGTCAAAGTAGACCTCCAAAATCGATTTAAACAGCCTAGGGAGTTTTTATATAGTTAATTCAATGTTAAATACTGATAATAGAAGACTCTTCCAATTGATACAGCGGCTAAATGACAAAATACCGCCAACTCCGAGCTCTGCGATCACTGGTGTTGAAGGAGGTGAAGAAGGGTTTTCAGAGTAAGATAAAACATATTAAATGGTAGAGGGGGACGAGGGAAGCATAATTGTATAAGTGGCTTACTTATAGGGTCCTTGTAGAGTAAGATATATGAGGTTTAGTATCGCAGAATTCTGGTTTGGAAAGCGCCATACTCATGGGATATGAGCTTAATCAACAATAAAATTGTTGTATGATAGTCTAACCAGTCCATATATGTCTAATCTTTTTGATTTTTGTCTCTCCGAATTATTTTTATTTAATTTGATTTTTCTGATTTTTCTGAAAAAATCCAAATAATACGAAGTAATTAAAATAAATTATAACTGGCGTCTACGTTATGCTACGCAGTTGTACATCATTTCAAATGTCTAGAAAGGTTTAATAAACATATGAAAGGTATATTTACGCATATTATTGTTATATCCATGGAGTCCCATCAAATTTCTTTGATTTCCAATCTGCCAACTCTCAGAAACTAGCACAAAAGATCCCCCAACTCCTCTAAACTCTTCATCACAGTTAAACCGCCTCTCACACGTCCATTTAAAACATATTTAAAGCCCACTTGTCCCCACAAACGTCACACTCCGTTAATCAGTTTTCACTGATTTAAAACAAAAGATTGTCCAACAATATCTACCAGAATACGACGTTATTGGTATCATTCGAACCGCCTGAATGTAAGAAGACTCTTCTTCTTGATACAGCCTCTAAAATGACAAAATACCTCCAATTCCGAGACCAGCCATCACTCAGTGCATTATTGGGTTGAAGGAAGTGAGGAAGGTCTTTCATAGCAAGATAAAACATATGAAATTGTAGAGGGAGACGAGAGGAACAAAACTGTAGAGGTGTCTTCTTTGTAGACTGCTTGTAGAGTAATATATATTGAGTTTAGTAACAGAGAATACTGAAGCCATAACTCATCAGATATGGACTGAATCAACAAAAAAACTGTTGTATGAGAGTCTCACCAGTCCATAAATGTCTAATATTTTTCATTTTTGTCGCTCTGAATTATTTTTATTTAATTTGATTTTTCTGATTTTTCTGAAAAAATCAAAATAATACGAAATAATTAAAATAAATTATAACTAGCTTATAAGTTATGCTACACAGTTGTAGATCACTTCACAAGTTTAGACAGGTCTAATACACATATGAAAGGTATATTTACGTATATACCTGTTATATCCATGAAGTCCCATCAAGTTTCGTTGATTTCCAATTTGTCAACTCTGAGAAACCGGCACAAAACATCTTCCAACTCCTCTAAACTCTTTAGCACTATTAAACCACCTCTTAGACGTTCATTTAAAGCATATTTAAAGCCCATTTGCCCCTACAAACGTCACACTCCGTTAGTCCGATTTACTCTCATTCAATTCAGCTTGAGCACGCCAATATCTTCTCCTCGAAGCCTGCAACTCAATTGCAACTCGTTCATTCGTTCTACGATGCACAGTATGGTCGAACTTGCCACTACTCTACTGTACTGTACCATATGGCCATCTACCGTACAGCAGGTTATGAGCTACAGAATGACGTTTGTAACCAATGGCCACTCGCTACCGCGTTTACTTACGAACAATTAATTAACAATAAACTTTACATGACTCACTCAGAGTGTACTACAGTCTTTTCACTGAAATCCTCTCGCATCCCCAACCCTTACTTTTCCATGGAGGGCAAATTACTCGACAACCAAGAGAGACCCTCCACCAGACCCTCTCCGGTCTTGGCAGTGGAGGCCACCACGCACCAGGTTCGGCCCTTGAGCGAGTTGAGCTGCAGCTTTTCGGTCACCTCCTTGGGATGCATGGCTTCCTTGAGATCCTGCTTGTTGGCAAACACCAGGAGCAGCACGTCCTTCATTTCTCGGTCGTTGATGATTCGGTGCAGTTCCTGTCTGGCCTCGTCGATTCGAGCTCTGTCGGCAGAGTCAACCACGAAAATCAGGCCTTCAGTGCCGGTGAAGTAGTGTCTCCAGAGAGGTCGGATCTTGTCCTGTCCTCCGACGTCCCAGACGTTGAATTTGATGTTTTTGTAGGTCAGCACCTCGACGTTGAAACCCACAGTGGGGACGGTGGAGATGCCCTGGTTGAGCTTGAGCTTGTACAGAATGGTGGTTTTGCCAGCGGCATCGAGACCGAGCATGAGGATTCTGCACTCTCGGCTGCCAAACAGCTTGGCGAGGATTTTAGACATAGAGTTGCCCATCTGGGTTAGTATGGAATGAGTGGTTGAATGTCACCAACTGACGCTTCATACACGATAGGGAGTGAACTGAGATCATGAGCGCACAGTGGCGACACCATACACAGTAATGAGTAGACGCAAAGATACCACAACACGGTAATGGATACACCGCATCATCCCCAGTGTGTGCAGACGGCACAATACTCAATATCGAGTAGACATGTTATCACTGTAAGGAGTAGACTCATTCAGGAGTACACCATGACACGATAACGAGTCCCCTGTCGCGTACAGCAATGAAAAACCACAATACAGCAATATAGCCACGCAGGGAACATGGGTCGAACACTCGGGCTCGCGTACTGGCGGTGGTTCAACACGTTCTAGACTCTCGTTCTAAGTCAGGCTCGCGAGGTTGGAGGCTCAACTGTGGCGAATTGTGGGAATTCACAACACGGGCCAAAACACACGAGCGAGGTCATGTGAGGTCACATGAGGTCACGTGAACGATACCTCACTCAAGTCACGTGCCCACATCCCTCATTACGCGCACGTGACCAATATAGTCCGTAGTGGGCTGGTCGTGTTCTAGAACCCACAAGTGGCCTATGACTCACGTGGGCTCGTACGGCTATCATAACCAGTGCCCGTGTCCCTCTCCTATCTCTTCTGTATCCGTGTCGCGTCTGTGTCTCCATCTCTGTCCTCCATCCTTCTCCTTCTCCTTCGCGTATCTCTCCTTTCATACTCACTGTTGACAAACGAAATAATAGCAAGGAACGACGTGTTTGTGGGTGTTTCTGTTGGTGGTAGGTAACTGCGGGGGGCGTGCAACGGCTGCAGTATCTCTAGTCACGTCGGTGGGGGAGTATCTCGAGCTTCAACGTTGTGTAATCACGGTCTGTCTGTTAGGTGGTAGTGTGAGAGGTGCGTGTCATTTGAGTTTGGCAGCTAAGATAGGGGGTGGGGAACGGAGACCATGCAAAAGCGGGGTCACGTGAGCGGGGGCACAGAATACAGGGTCGCAAAATAAACACAAAGCACTGTAGATACGCTGTATATCAATATTGCCGCGGTATCGCCACTCTTCATACACACATTACGCCCGTCTGTGTCTGGCCCATTCTGACAGGTATCCTCCCAGACAAAGCTTATTTGCCAATTTCACTTTTTTCCTTTCCGTCTTGAGTAACCACCGGTGAGTAACCTTTTGGCCGTTCTAGCCTTTTTCTGTAGTCTAAGCGAGTCTACTTTTCGGTGGTTCAAGAGAAAGATACAGCGGTCTCATCTTACACCATTTCCGGAGTCTCAGATGCTGAGGGGGCTTACTATTACCAGGTACCAGTGCTGCGTTTTTCCAGTTTCCCAAACCCATTAATATACCCCTTTGACTCCACCTCCCGGCCAATTACCCCAAGAGTGAAAATGCACCCCTTCTACGGCACGTGTGCTGCCTGTTAATGTGACATTGAAGTGGGTGGGCTGATTGGGCTCGCTGCACGCGCAAATAGCTGCGAAAAAAACACGCCCCAGCTAATACTCGAATCATGACCCGTGTTTTTGTGCCTGGTAGCAGATCGTTTTTGCACTTTTTTTCTGCACTAAATTATATGTCCCCCCGTCACTGCAGTATCACGCGACTGGAATAGAATAAACACACAGATTCGCTCGCAGTAACGCGTCACGTCATTTATCACCCAGATCTATTACTTTGCCAGATAATAACACGAGGCCCAGTAATTACCATTGCTTTTTCTACAAAGTAAATCTTGTCTCAGATGGGTGAGTCGCATGTTCCAAAACCACATACTTCGGCCCAAATAAGCACCCGATAAAAAGCCCCGTTGCCGCACAACAGTCGTCGTGCACGACACAAGAATGTCATTGTGTCACGAGCCTCTCAGACAGATGCTGATGCCCTATTGCATGGCCATAATTTCCAATTCCGCCCCTATCTCTGTCAATATAGGCGCTATCGCAATACAGGCTGTCCAGTTAGATTCGTACATGTCGTATCGCCGTATTGGGAACCGTTCACTTTCCCAACTCCCACCCCCGGCGTTTCAGGAGAAAAACAGATTAACGCAAAACAAGGGGTAATAACGTTTGGCTGCATCTTTCGGCTAAAAGTAAAGTTTGCCACGCGTAAAAACAGATACCATGGTCTAGCGCACGGGTCACATGATATGGTGTGTCACGTGGTCACTCTGAAGGAACGCATCTTTGGTTCCCCCAACTATGCTGGCCACGCATTGGGTTTTTTAGCCATCACGTGACACCAACCCTCCGTTCCACCAGCTGATTCCGTTCAAGACGATTCTTTTGATACCATGGACGCCATGGGTGTTTCAAAAACGGCCGCCAAAAAATGAGTTCCTGGATCTTACCCAGATCTGTTTTGGGTCGTGTTAACGCTCAAGGTTTGGCTTATCTTATTTTGGACAGAGATCCACACACGATAACCACAAATTTGCTTTTCACGTGGTGACATCCAAAAGTTGTAATTGGTTTTACAGGGGTTCACGGATGTTCGATTGTATTTAGCTGTTCTGGCAAAAAGAGCGTACCAGTAGAGAGAATCGACAGTTGAGAAATACAAGCAAAGATTATGCTGTTGCAGCATGGCACCAACACTCACTAAACCAAGGGTAAGAATGAATGTCACAATGAGGTCACCCTGTATTGTCGTTGTAAGGATGTCGGTGACATCTACAGTATCTGTACAGTGCAATTCTGTTCCCGAGTACATACAGGTGCCTACAAATATATGTGGCTTCTAAAGATCAATCAGATAATTCGTCACTGTAAGCTAACCTACCAGCCCTTTAATGGACTATGAAGTCCTTTCTCGTTTCTCCTCTGCAATACTATGTGCTTTTTCTACCTCTCGAGCAATGGAGTACCCGAAGACCTGTGTACCTGTGGTACAGTGCACTAATTATACGGATTTGAACGGGCCACCAAGTGTAACTACAGTGCAAAATCAGGTCCTCGTAGACAGTATTATGTACTTGTAACATGCATTAATAAATAATCCTCCTTTCCTAGGCAATCAATCACTTCCTCATATTGAACACTTCCATCATCTCTGCCAATCAGTCAATACCCAGATACCTCTTTTTGTTCCTCAACTGCACCATTTCCGCAGTACTTTCCCCCAGTACCTCAACTTCAACAGCAGGTACTCCCGCCCATCTTGTAAACGGAGCACAAACCGTTCTCGGAGGAATAACAGACCCTGGATCAACTATCACACAATCTTTGAGAATACAAAACTTGCCAATCTCGCAATTCGCTCCAATCTCCACATTGGAGCCGATCTGAACCGCCTGTGTCAATGTGTCGTCTCCAATGTACACAAAGTCGCCTATTCTGACGGGATAGTAGTTTTCCTTGCCGTCATCTTTACTGGGAGGTTCCACCACCACGTTTTCAGAGACAATGCAGTACCGGCCTATCGCAATGATTGGAGCAGTGTTACCGGGGCGTTGTAGGTCGCCTCTGATTTTGGATCCGTGATCAATGACTGTTTTGCCGCCCAGAACGATGTTTTGTAGTCCTGAAAGAGCAGCTTTTCGAGAAATGCGGTTGCCCGACTCGGTAATGACATATGGCGATTTGGGCGTTTTTTTCGGAGGCATAGTGAGTGTGTGAGTGATATCACGTAATTTGAAACGGTGTCAGGTGACCTGGAGGGTGTTGAAGGGTGTTGAAGGTAGTGGCGAGAGGTTGTGTGGATGAACACAATTGAGTTTCATGTTGGAGGACGCGTTTAAGGTTGTGTACCGGGTCAAGTAAATTAATGAGTAAAGTCCCAACTACAATCCCATATATAGTTGTGGTAATTATAGAGGCTCACAACAAAACACGACACAGCAAGGTATCAACAATCGTCAAGGATTACCAAATTTAAAACCAGAATGTACATATAAGGACCACGACATAACACGTGCTTTTTTGTTTTAACTGTTGACCCACACTTTTCTCAGAAATCTGGCTCTTTTTTTTTTTTTTTTTTTTTGAAAAAAACATGAAAAATTTTGAAAAATTTTGAAAAAAAATTGGAAAAAATTGGAAAAAATTGGCGAAAAAAACTGAAATTTTCACCTCACCTGACCCAAATTTTTCATGTCACGTGATCAAAATTTTTCACCTCAGGTGAGCCACATTTTTCAGTCACGTGATCAAAATTTTTCACCTCAGGTGAGCCACATTTTTCAGTCACGTGACCTGAAATTTTTCACCTCAGGTGAGCCACATTTTTCAGTCACGTGACCTGAATTTTTCACCTCAGGTGAGCCACATTTTTCAGTCACGTGACTTGAATTTTTCACCTCAGGTGAGCCACATTTTTCACCTCACCTGAGCAACATTTTTCAGTCACGTGACCTGAATTTTTCACCTCAGGTGAGCCACATTTTTCAGTCACGTGACCTGAATTTTTCACCTCACCTGAGCCACATTTTTCAGTCACGTGACCTGAAATTTTTCACCTCACCTGAGCCACATTTTTCAGTCACGTGACTGAAATTTTTCACCTCACCTGAGCAACATTTTTCAGTCACGTGACCTGAAATTTTTCACCTCACCTGAGCCACATTTTTCAGTCACGTGACTGAAAATTTTCACCTCACCTGAGCAACATTTTTCAGTCACGTGACCTGAAATTTTTCACCTCACCTGAGCCACATTTTTCAGTCACGTGATCTGAAATTTTTCACCTCAGGTGAGCAACATTTTTCAGTCACGTGACTTGAATTTTTCACCTCAGGTGAGCCACACTTTTCACCTCAGGTGAGCAACATT
>BCKF01000006.1:1173699-1236568 GCA_001600515.1 Yarrowia sp. JCM 30694 | reverse complement strand
TTTTTTTTTTTTTTTTTTTTTTTTTTTTTTTTTTTAAATGGAGATATTGTCATTTTCGTCTCAAAAAAGCAGGGTCATCCTGTACCGGATGACAGTAATACTGGCATATCGCATTGGTATGGTTAAACCACCTCAATATGCTCCAAGTTCCTCGGTTTCACCTTCTCCACCTTCACACCCGCGTTCTCCAACAACTTATCCTTGGCCTCAATTTCTCTCGAAAGGTATCCCAGCTGTCCCTTGACCGTGTGCAATTGTGCGTACAAATTCGTAATTGTTCTGTTTGTGGCTCGTTCTTTTCTGTCGTAATCATCCCTCAACACTGCCAATTCGAACTGAGCTCTTCTCTGGGCCTCCAGTAAACTGCTACCCAAAGCTGCCGTTAGTTGCATGTACTCTTTGTTTTTTCTGCCGAGATTGTGTAACTCGATCACACAATTTTGGAGTTCTGTGGAGTTGTGTCGTTCTGAGATTTCGGCCAGGCGCATGAAACACGAGTTCCAGTTGTTTTCGAACCGCTTGAGAGTGATATCGTCGTCCCTGTGTTAGTAGCTGTTGTGTTACACAAATGCACATCACTCACATGTTGGTTGAGTGTCAAAAGACTTTCACGAAACGTACACGTGGAAGGCTAACTTTTGGTTCACATCCAGTGGTGAATAGTATTAGTGGCAAATGAGACACACAAAGGGGTGCTTACTAATAACCAACGACACATATTTGAGAGCAAAAAACAACAACAATGGCTTACTAATATCCCGCTTACTAATCATTGGGGCTGAAACAACTTGCTCTGGAATGCGGCTGGAATTCTCCACACACCATTTAGCGTTATCGTGTGGCAGATTGTGCATACTATCAAACCCTAATGAGAGTCTAACAAAATATATCACATGTCTCAAAGTAGTCGGGAAAATGAATAGTCTGAGATTAAATTATTCAGTTGCAAATATCCAACGTCCAGTTATCTACCAGGGTAAATTCCAATTTCAATCATCACATGCACACCTCCCAATAGCCCATTGACACTGCTGAAAAAGCCAATTATCCATGAGGCATGTGGCCAAGTGCAAATTTCCCAAATTAATCACAACAATAGCTGGGTGCAGTAAACGTAAGCGAATAATACCCGTAACATGAAACACGGCTTCATTTTACCGCCCCTGCTTGTATCACGTGATGCTGCGTTTGCCACATGACCTCGAGATATAAATATAGGCAGGTCCCGGTGAGACAAGAGTAGCTACACTTATACATCTCACGTGCCCCATTCATCATGACATTACCACAAAAAGGAATCTTTCTGACTGGTCTGTCCTCTCCAAACGACTACTACGACAACTTCTACAACAGCTCAAACACGATACTGACTCCGGAAAGCATGAAAGATGAAGATCACATGACCGACTACTGTGCTCTACAGCGCACTTACAAAGATACGTCTAGTGGGGTCTTAGATTACATGATGCAAGATACTGATCTTTCAAAGTTTCAGTATCTGTTGGACGAAGGGGAAAACGAAATTGAAGCTAGTCACGTGACTAGCAACACAGATAGTCCTATTTCCGAGGACTTTTCAAACTGGCTGGATTTTTCAGAATGCAGTGACTCTTTTAGTTCAGCTCGAAGAAGCTCACTTTTCAAAGTGGCGAAAAAACCCAGAGGAAATCAGGTGATGAAAAGCCTGGAGAAGAGTCTGGATCACGTGATTTCACGTGACGTGCATGTTCCTCACGTCTCAGACGTCCTGGACAAGTCTAGTACTGCTAATGTCGTTCTAGGAAAAATCTTTGACAGATATGGCAATAGTGCATATGCCAGTGATCAGGTGGAGAGCAAGGAAAGCATCTGGAGCTTTCAGGACCCGCCAAATTCAAATTACATGCCTTATTCACCTTCGCAGTGGTCTTTCATCAACTCAGAGTTTCAGAAACTGTGGAATGAGTTGGAGGACTGTGTCAAGTGAGGTGTCTGGTAATTATATATATTAGTTTCGTTTCAAATAATCAATTCATGCATCTTTTACAGTCGAATTCGGTCTCACTGCTATAATCAGACTACGGTCAAGTATGATTGGATGTGTTATGCAGACGAAATATTTGTTTCAAGCTGGATTTTGATACCAATTTGGTATGCGTCCACTTTTCTGGAGTTACTCCTGAGATGGTTTAGAAGGAAGACCTTGAAGAAGTCTTCATTCCATCTTCTATATTGCACAGGACTGCTTTAAACAGCTTCTGACAACTTGCAATCGAGATATTTTGTCCGGTTGGCCTCTATCAAGATGGAGTTGGAATTAATTCCGCCATAAACCCGACTGCAACATGAAAATGTTTATCGCAAGAATGGAGCCATTAGCAATGTCAACTCTACTGGTGCGAACTGGTAATATGGTACGTTTCAAAAGTAGACCAGTAAAAGTGAGATAAGACATTGAGACTCAGAGGATAGATTGTTTTGTAATATCCAGTCATGGAGTTGTTTACAAAGGCCAAGGCTGTTCTGAACATGAAAAATAACCCGGAATTCATTGCAACATGCAGCACCCCAAACATAACAAGGTACGGTGGTGACCGTATATATCACGTATACCACGTATTGGCACGTATTAGATTTTGAAATAGCATTTCATATACGGGAATTAAATGCTTGGCCCTTACAAATATTTCCTGGCTGTGTGACTATTCACATTCTCAAGAGTGCACCAGGCAGTGTTAACGGCTCAGGTGCATATCATAAATGCCCTATAGTGCGCCACCTATAGCACTTATAGCCTTGAAATGTTGATTTCTTATAGCAACCCATTTCCCGATGCATATGCAGACATGCATTTAACAACATCATGATACTCCGAGTTAGAAGAGAGCAGTATTGAAAATCAGCTCCCCTGCTGAATTAAAACACCACAACACCTTCCAGCTCCCCAGCTGTTTGCAAATGAATTTCTCAACTCCAAATTCCGATCAAAACCACCCCAAACACCCTACGAAAACTTGTCTTTTCCCCTTCGTCTTTCCCCTGTGTAAACTTTCGCAAGCACCTTTTGGTCCTCTCTCCCCAGCTCCGGCTTTAAAAAAATCTACTTTGAAAAAAAGTATTTAAACCTGCTCCCTCCCATATCTCCACCCCATACTCTGCCGACACTACGATTCAACACGACACCGCCACTATTCACTACTCCTCGATCCTCCCTGTTCTTTGCGCAGGCATTTTTGTTTCCAATTTGTCTCCAAATTTGTTCCCATAGTTCCTGTTTGCCCTTCCACTCTTTGTACGGCACTCCGCTGGACCTCATAGTTATTGTCATCGTTCCTCTATCCAAATGGCTGTCCTGATGAGACATTGTAGCGGCTAGAGTCGAAACACTATAGTGGTAGTGTAGACAGCCACTAGTCGCATTGTAGTGTAATACATTATTGATTCAACTTGAGGACTGTACCAGGTAGCATCATATACCTGGTGTTGACATAATCACCGTCGTTCGGTGCTATAGGTGCAGGAACTTCATAACAACAATTTATAGTTAAGCCGGGCCGATGTTGATCTAATCATACAAAACTGAGACCAACAAAAAAAAACTACATGCCCTATATTTCTCTACTCGTGGTTCATTCTGACTCTCATACACCTCCAAGCTTCCAAGCACTCTGTAGAGTCTGCAAACGTCCAGTAATAACATCCATGAATGTAAGCCAGGAGAACACGTCTAGCTGCGCACACGGTCAACAGATGAAGCTCTCAAGTCCTACACGTCGCTCCTGAAGCTCCCGTGCCTTTTTACCTGTAGTGCTTCTCTGAGTGTCGATTTCCAAAAATTGGTCGAAGAACGTCAAATGGTCGGAACGCGCTCTGGAGTCGAAAATATCAATGGGACGGCTCTGTAGAGCACCAAAACGGGCTTGTCGTAGGCGTGGCGCATTCTGGTGATTGTCTGAGAGCTTCTGCCGTTTTTCTAAATTTTTGTCGCAGTTGAAGTGTCGAGGGAACGTCGTGGAAGGCGTAGGAGCTGTAAAGATGGTGTAGGATGGTCTTTAAGACCCGTAGGAGTGTTTTAAACTAGTCTTTGGTCATGTGCGGATTTTATTTCGCCTTTTACCCAAGCCTTCATTTCGTTGTCGTGAAAAACGTCTTCCTTCATAGCTTATCGTATAGTCGTCCAACAACGACGAAAGCACCACCATAATACTCACCGAGTCCCCAGCTATCCAGCAAACAAGTCGTTATCTCTCTGGCGACATTTCTGTATTTTTGCGATGTGTTGTGGTGTGGTGGAATAAGTTGCAACCGACGAACAAGAAAGGAGGTTGCTATATATACACTAGAGCAGAACCGAGGTGTAAAGCGTGCTAGTGTCATTTAGAGAGCGTATACGAGAGTTTGACGATGTTTGTGGAAAATTATCTACCGACTGGAGTGATATTTATTCCTGTTGTACTGCTGTACCAATCTGAGCCATTTGAAACCTATAGAAGAATGGCCACGTTTGTTATGCATCTTTCCGGAAGTTATCCTCTTCTTCTTCTTGTCTTTCGAATCAAACTGGACCTTGGCTGTTTAACAGACAGCTGTGGAGTGGTTATTATGAGCTCTTACGATATCGTATTTACAGCTGCTACAACACACGACAAATACAGCTGAGAAAACGGTTACTGGAACGACAAAATACAACAAAATTGACAGCAGCACAATCAGGACAAAATAGTGAGTATGTGGGGTTGGAAGACTGATAAGACGAACTGGAGTTGATTTCTACATTGCTATGGATGCTTTGGTGCTTCTGTTCTGAGGTGTTGAGTGTCGTATGGTTTTTTGACGCTCTGCTCAATGTCTAGTTAAAGTAGAATATGGTAAATGATGAAACGAGATGGTAAAAGGAGCTATAGAGCTGTGGACTTTGATTTTGGCACTATTGGAGCCATCTAATTTATGTTCCACAGCTTTGGTACTCTCTAACCTGTCACGTTACTTTCAGCACAACACCACAACTCTGGAATTTCGAAACCACTTCCTTCGACGAGAAAAAGCGCCAGGGACAAGCAGACTTGATTTTTAGACCCCTACCGACTCCAAGCAACCACTCTGACACCCATATGACTCTCCTCGGATAAATCCCATTTAGCGCCAAAAACCCCGCCAAAAATAGCACCAAAAACCATCCCCACTCGTTTAAAGGCTTCCGAGAGCTGAACCGACTTCAACGCAGTATTCGGTCTCTTTTTATGCAGCATTTCCAGCAAAAATATCCCTGTTTAGTGCGATACTGCCACCCAGATGGTCCACTCATTTTTTTGACTGTGATCATCGGCCCACAGCTCCAATTTTTGTGCTATCGAGTCGAGAATCAGCTCAAACACGTTCTAAACGCATGCCCTTGCTCATAATCGCATTTCCAGGTACATTTCCACGACTTTTAAAATCATTTATTACCTCAGGTCTGGCACAGTTATATTAGGTTACACACTTACGTAATTACTGTGGAACCATGGTGCAATATCTGGAGCAGTCAGAAAGGTTATTGCTGATATTTATGGCGACTATGATCATTTCTATACCCATAAGGACTTATTTGGTGTTGAGATAATGTCCCGTGTTCGTTGCAACACTTTATCTAAGTAAATACTCTATTTTAACAACTCCACACTTGACCGTTAATGTAAAGTTTGAAATACCGTTTAAATTTGGTCAGGATACTTTCACAAATAAAGAGGAAATGCCAGGGCACTCGCCTTACTTTCTTTATTTACATGTTTCGCTCACTCAAACACGTGATGTGCTAGATCTACAAAGTGCCCAAAAGTGGTATGTAAATACTCCCCCTTTTATGACACGTCCAAACTACACTCATCCACTTTCATAGTCTATTCACTAAATAACTACTGACTTGACCATGATCTTGTCAGCAGATCCTCGCCCAAACACCTCCTTTAGGTGAATTACCTAACGAGATAATTCACCAGTCTCCAAAACGATGCGATCTCTTAGCTAGAGACACAGCAGCGTCATCCGAACACAACGCGCTCTACAGAAGGCTCTCTCGAACCTCTCTCGTGCCAATGAGCACCTTCTCTCCTCCCACTCTACTCCAAATCTCTCAGGGCATTCTCGATACACTGCTTGAGATCCTTGTACGAAACAACCAAACAGTTCTGTCCGTTCCTGCTGATCAGCGTGATTCGCTCATCAATACCCGCATCCAGCTTGTTCAGCGTTCGCACCACATGACCCAGATCCATCACTGGCTTGCCCATCTCGTCCTGCTGATGGAACACGTAATCTCGGAAGAGCTTGATGAGGTACCGATCGCCCGTTTCCGACCACTGCTGAGACATTTCCGGATCAGGTCCAGGTCGCTCAGTAATGAAGTTGAGCTTGGCCATAAGTCTCACCAGACGTCCGTTTTCCAGCTCTCTTCGCAGCTCATGTTCCAGCGCATCGTTGGTGTTGAGCGACTCGTTGAAAGTGGCTGTGAGAAGAGGTGTCAGCGAAGCCAGTACTCTAGAGGCAGTCTTTGATGTGTTAGACGACAACAAGTACTGCACAATCTCCTGCAGCTCGTCATCAAGCCGTCCAAGACTTGCCTCCACGTTCTTGGTCGCCTCCACGGAGTTGCATGCAAGGCAAAGCACCAAAAGCCCCAGGTTTCGCAGATCCTGCTGCTGGAAAAGCGTGCAGTTTTCGTCTTTATCGAAATTAATGACGTCATAGAGTCCGCAGCAGTTGAGCCGCACCCGTCCAGGTCCACAGACAAGGATCTTGGTGGGATCCACGGTTTTAGCAGCCAATCCAGCAGAATGAATGGTATCCAAAACAGACAGGAGCTGGAGCAGGTATGAAATAATGACATCACGTGAGAACTGATGCCCTCGGTTCAGCAGGTCAAACAGCGTCTCTGCTGATGGGTAAAAGTCGTAGATCATGCACAGCGATGCGTCTCCAAAGTCTCGAGTAGTGAAGGCCTCTGAAAGCGAAACAAATGACGGATGAACAATACTCTGCCACTTTCGTACGCTGCTCATGGCCTGTTCGTTGGTGAGCACAAAGCCCTGGATTCTCCGCAGAGCATACTGCTTACCATCTTTTCCGTTCATGCACTTGTACACCCACTGGGGCGATTCTCCCTGGTTCTCCTTTGAGTTGAGGTTGGAGTCCAGCAGTACGAGCGAGTGGTACTTGTCGACGAATCTGGGCAGTGTAGAAGACCCCTCCACCTTCAGTAGGTCCTCGGACTGTTTGTGTAGTCGTTGATGAAGCTGAGGATCGAGAAAAAAGTCCTTGGCGGTTTTCTGATGCGACAGCAGTTGTCGTTGTCGTGACGCAGACAGGTAGTGGGGTGCGTAGAGATGGTACTGCAGAGGAAACTGCTGGTTCTGTGCCGCAGCCATGACTGCTCCGTTGCTCATTTCATCGTAGTAATTGTCGTATCCAGGCTCGATTTGTGTCGGAGGAGGCTGGAACCGCGGCTGGAACGACGCTGCGCCCGGCTGGAATGACGATGGCGGCTGAAAGTTGGGTGGGGGAGCGTTCTGTGTCACTTGTGTGGGCGTCGATGTGGTGGGTGCTCCTGTCGGTTGGAAACTGGGTGCTGTGGCCATCTTAGGAGTTGTGGATCCGGATGCAGAGGCGCCAGGAGTGAACCCCGCGACGGCTGGATTGAGCTTGGGCAGCTTGACGTTCTCCTTCTTGTCCTTGCTGATGGTCAACTTGCTTTTGATTTGCTCCAAGTCGATGGGGGACTTTCCAGGCACAAAGGCCGGCGGCGCTGAGGGTGCAGACGCGTTGTTAGACTCCATCGCCGCTTTATCCACCACGCTCGGCGTGAAACTCGGCGAGTTGATGTTGAATTTCGGCATTGCGGGTGTTAGCAAGAGTGGTGTGGAGAGTTGGGAGAAACGCGTGGGTTCCAAGGTGGCTGGTCACGAGACAGAAATGGGGAGTAGTGATATGGGGGGTTTTGATTTAAATAGCAGAAAATGCCGATAATATATAATACGATGGATTGGTGATTGTAGATATTATACGGAGTTTTTAGGAAATACGTGGCTGGCAATAATAACAGTGCCTCAGTCAACTCGTAATTTATATTAGCGTTTGGGCGGTTGGGAGGACAATCACGCGAAGTGTCACGAGCAGATGATGGGAGTGATGTAAAATACCAACTGATATCTTCAAAAATATGGATAAATATTGTAAATATTTGTTATGGGGAGTGGCTGGTTTTGTGTATTTTTGAGTATTTTACATTGGCCATTATGGGCCGTAGCGCTTACTATATGGGGTACTTCAGAAAGGGTAAGTATAATGTTAGGTTAGTTGGGTGGTTACTTCTTGAATAGTAGAGAACCGGAACGACACGAGTATCACGTAGCAAGCAAGCAGTACTATAGGAATTTTGAGGAGTGTTGAAATAATGGTATAGGTGTGTTCAGTGAGATGGTGTGATCTCGATTAAGGCAGTCGCTGAGTGTTTTGCTTCATATTGCTGTTGCTGTTGTCGTTTCGCTTTGATTGAGTCATAACTCATCGAGCACTCATACTACAGACTTCTAGAGTTGTCCGTTGGAATGACACACCCCAGGCGGTTTGAATGATACCAATAATGTTGTGTTCAGATCGATATTATTGAACTGAACTCAACATTAAATCAGAATAATCGGATTAACGGAGTGTGACGTTTTTTGGGGCAAATGGGCTTTAAATGGGCTTTAATTAGACATATAAGAGGCGGTTTAACAGTGTTGAAGAGTGTGGAGGAGTTAGGGAATGTTTTGTGATGGTTTCTGAGAGTTCAAGAATTGGAAATCAACGAAACTTGATGGTACTTTAAGGATATAACAGGTATAAGCGTAAATATGCCTTTCATATGTGTATTAGATCTGTCTTCACTTGTGGTATGGTCTGAAACTGTGTAGGATAGCTTAGAAGCTAGTTATAATTTATTTTAATTAATTCGTATTATTTGGATTTTTCAGAAAAATCAGAAAAATCAAATTAAATAAAAATAATTCGGAGCGACAAAAATCAAAAAGATTAGATATTTATGGACTGGTTAGACTCTCATACCAAAGTTTTTTTGTTGATTCAGTTCATATCTGATGAGTATGGTTCGTTCCAAACCAGAATTCTCCGATACTAAAACTAAGATATCTTACTCTACGGGAATCCTATGAGTAAGCCACTTTCACTGGTTTGCTTCCCACCTCGCCCTCTACAATCTCATCTGTTTTGTTTTGTTGAGAATATCTCCCTGGGTTCGTTAAACTCCGACAACTTTTTCAGTGATCGCAGAGCTCGGAGTTGGCAGTATTTTGTCATTTAGCCTCTTAATCAATTAGAAGAGTCTTCTAGCATCATTAGTCAACAATGACTTAGCTATTTCAGAAGATTTCTGCTGTTTAAGTTGATTTTGGATGTGTACTTTGACAGCTAGTTTCTGTCCCACAAGGTCCAGCTCAAACAAATCTTAACAGGAGTAGCCCCACGGCTCGAGTTCATAGTGAATTCTATGAAAATGAGTTGGCTTATAGTGACCAATGAAGATACAAATCAGTATGTCCTCATAGAGTAGGTATTGTTGTGTTTGTCAACCACCGACTCGCTCTAATACTTCACTAATCTCCAAACCATTCTCAAATAACCAGGAAGAATAAAAATGGTCTAAGACTTTACCGTATTATTTATGGCTATGGGAAGATTAGAAATCTAGTTGTAGGTTTTTTGTAGGGTGCATTTAGAGTGAGATACACTGGCTTTAGTACAAGAGACATACCATAGGTAACAACACTTTTGTGTATGTAGAAGATACCGAAATACAAATGAATTAGTACCATCTGAATCGCTGAAAGCAGATGAATCCAATGATCAACACTAGAATCCCTTAAAACGTCTATCCGTCGAGATATGACACGAACAAGTTCAAACGACGACAGCAACAGCAATACGCACGAGAAAACACAGCAAGCACTATATTTGGTATCACACGACCTCAACGAACACACCGATACCAATATCTCAACATGTCCAAAATTCCTAGTTTGGGTCCTCCGAAACCTTAAAAAAATCGTGCAGAAACGCAAGTAAACGCAAAATAATTGGCACCATTGTGTTCCTCGGGAAATGGGGATCACTCCTATACCAATTACTTTTTGTTTCATTTTTTACAAATCTTTAGCCCCTTTTAACATACCCAGGATTAATGGTAGAGATTTGAGCTCTTAAGGTATTGTTTATTTAAGCTATGGGAGCACTCTGATTTTTTTTGGTTAAAATTGGCTGTATTTTAAGCGACAAACCATTTTCAATATTACTTGAAATACACCCAATCTTAACCAAAAAAATACCGAATGCTCCCATAGCTTAAATAAACCATACCTTAAAAGCCCAAATCTCTACCGTAAATCCTGGGTATGTCGCGAGGGGTTAAAGATTTGAAAAAATTGAAACAAAAAGTAATTGATATAGAAGTGATCCCCGTTTCCCGACGAGCACAACGGTACCATTTATTTTGTGTTTAATTGGGTTTCTGCACGATTTATTTTAGCTTTGAGGGTCCTAAACTAGGAATTTTGGACATGTTGAGATATTGGTATGGCTGTGTTCGCCGAGGTCGTATGATACCGAATATGGTACTCACTAAGTTTTTTCGTCAGTAATGCAGTTGCTGTCGTCGTTTGAACTTGTTTGTGCCATATCTCGATGGATATTCATACTATGGGAATATAGACTTGACCATTGGAATCACACTGCTCAGGCGGATCATATGGTACTGTCATATTTGTATTCCAAAATAATTCACCTAATGAAAAAGTGTTATATTTTACCAGTTCTAACCTAAAGTAGATCCAATGTAACACAGTCTACAAGCAGCCTAAAGAATCGCCATGTTCACAGTCTTATTCCTCTCGTTCTCCTCTATACCCCCATATTTTATTTCGTTCTAGAAAACCTCTCTCACCTCCTTCAACCCCAATCTCATCGAAAAATGCATTCAGTGGCCTCAGGTCTCCGATTTGAAGTTATTTCATGCATTGATTCTGTCTGTCAGCCTGAATTATCTTCTCCCTGGATGTGAGAAAGCCTGTCATTACAATTTCTTCTAAACTGCTTTAGGCAGATTGCTACCAACCATCCAAACATTTCTTCGTGATTGCCTCCACTCGGATTTCAACTCGATTGGGCTGTTATTCTTGAGAATTTTCGGTTATAGGTGAAGATTCAGCAGGAAAAGATAACAGGACCTTGTCCAGATCACAAATCAGGTACCACTGTGCTGGTCAATCAACGACTGCGCGATGCAAAATTCACTAATCTTTAAACCATCACCAAACACCCAGGAAGAAAGGCAGAGGTTTGAGACTTTAAGGTATTGTTTATTCAGACTGAGAAATAAAACTATGGAACGGGCTTTTTTGTAGGCTGTTTTTAGGGTGAGATATAGCATGTTTAGAACAGGAGAGTGTATTGGAACCGTATAACACCTTTTCTATATGTATAATAGATTGAAATACAGATATGATGGTACTATCCGAACCGCCTGAGTCGCTTTATTCCGATTACCAACTCTAGAATCTCTTAATGTTTGTATCTAACGAGATATCACTGTAACAATTTTTAAAACTTCAAACGACGACAACAGCATCAATATTAACGGAATCGCTTAGAAAACATCATAGACGAAATGCTACGACCTTGTTTGTACTATGGGGGTCACGTGAGCGAGATCCGGTGATGTCCACTTTTTTCGCCTTCCGTGGCCGAGTGGTAAACATCTTGCTCCAAACCTTAAATATTTTTAAATATTTCGAAAGCTCGTGGGTTCAATTCTCGCGGACGATGATTTAATAAAATGATGAGCAAAGGAGGAATTAACAAACGGCTTTCGACATGATATTCCTGAGGAGAATTCATTTGTTAAACTAATTTTTTGGTGTGATTTAGCCTATATATTAGCAGCATGGTGGGCTTTCCAAAATAGCGGAGATAGCCGGTGATAAGGGGTGGCACTCTCAAAAACGTTCGTTTTGGGCCAATTTGTTTGCAGACTATTTCTACCGGTGTCTCTTAGTACATTCCTCTTTCGTCTACCTTAGACTGATTACCGCCTCTCATTCCGTTTGTCACGCTGACTGGACACATTAGATCATAACCCATATCTTACGCAGCTAGTTTGTGTTTTTTCTTAAACCATTCAACTTCTCGCTCTGTATAGACATTCTATTAATATACTGGTAGGCATCAAGTTTGTGTCTCTTTATCATTTTGGTTTCATCCTTCTCCTCAATAGAAGTAAGCATTGGCTCTACTTGAAAGATGTAAAGTAGCAGCTACTAATTAGTTATTAAAGATACAACTGTTCTTATACAGTCTGCACTGGTACCTGGTACACTGTAGTAATTAACGGGCTTCGATATGGGCTGATGTGACCAAAAAAAGCGACTCGATAATACGACGCTAATTAGTAAAACTAAAAGGTGTAGGACACAAGAGGTCCCACAACCAGCACAGAAGCAATATATCTTTTCCAAGAGTATCGACATACAAAAAATGAATAGTATTTGAATCAATATCATTCTACTGATAGCAAAAAAGTGATTTCTGGCAGGATCGAACTGCCGACGTTCTGCGTGTTAAGCAGATGCCATGACCGACTAGACCAAGAAACCGATTCTTACTTTAAAAAAGTGAACTTTCAACTAGCTCGGCCGAATAAGTCACGTGTGAACCTTATTTCTAAAAAATGAAAATGGCATTTACCGGAGTACTATTGAATAAAATCTATGTATTAATATTGAATCATATCTATTATCTCTGTCCTCATCTTTTAGATTTGAAAAAAATAAATTCGGGTAATTATTCAGTGAGTTATCGATAATATGAGAAATGGGTGACTAAGCGATATTTGAAAATGCATAATATAAGGTTGCAGACTACTTATAGAAATGAATTAAAATGAACTTGAAATATTCAGTCTTTAAGTATTTGTCATAATGATTATAGACTCGTCAGGCCATTTCGTCTCGTTGTGCCCGTTCTGTGAAGTTTCCTCCTCACTTCTCAACAAAAAGCTTAACTAAACACCAGCATGAAGCACCAGCTGATTCAGACTTGTTTTACAGTCGTAGATGAAGTGTATTAGCCGCACGTTATGTAAATCAGGCACCCAATCCCGTAATATATGCCGAACCCCCGTACTTTCTGCCGAGGCCAGGTACATCATGCCGAAATCAGGCACTTAATGCGGACCTTACTTTCATGTCTATACGGGCTGGAGGTGCTATAAATAACTCTTTTGAGGCTCTGACGAAGGGGGCAATTGTACTGCCACCTTTCACACTCGAACATGAACGACCAGTGTGGTCGGTCTGGTACAAGTAGAAAGTCCCACAGCACAGTCTACACTAAACTTCTACGAACATATTCGCAGCTACAGCTTGTACTGGTATGTGGTCATAGATCATCTACAACTACTCCCTCTACGTTTCGGGCTATTCGCTTCGCTCATAGCTTCGCTCATAGCCCTGGGTATGTTAATGCTTAATGTCTCTATAAAAAGGAGCGGGCACATTGTACCCCCTCATGAAATCCCCTCTATCTACTTGCATCCGTTCATCAGGGTATTGGACGGGAACGAGTAACCGGCGTCCGTCCACAGCGTCAAGTTTGCGTTCTCGTACGCGTTCTTGTGCTTCTCAATGTAGTCGTACGTGGGGTAGTCGCCAGGGTCGCACGTGACACTATGCTGTCCGGGCGGCTGGTACACTCGCACGTAGTCGATTCGCATCTTTGAGGGGAAGTTGAGAGCCGGCCAGTCAATGTACGTCCACGAGTTGGACAGACCCAGGTTCATAATGATGGACATGGGCTCCTTGGAGATATCTCGCTTACCAACGTTACCGTTGGGTCCAAGAGCGTATCCATGGAGGTTGAAAGTAGGGTCCTGGCCAACAAACCACTTGATGTATCCAAGATCGTCGTCGGAAAGGTACTCAAAGCCGAAAGTCTGGTAGTGGAGCTCAGACTCGTCCTGTCCATCAATAGACGCAATATCGTACCAGTCGTTGTTGAGCATGGTGATACCGGAAATGGCCTGCTGGAACATACCACCGGCGTAGGTGTTCATGGAGGTCACAGAGGAGTTGTAGATCTCAATGAAGTTGTAGTCGGGAATGTACCAAATGTCAAAGGGAGCAACCTGAAGCGACTGGGAAGCAACACCGACCTTGGGGCCGACGGAACCTTCCAGGGCATCGATTTCGGGAGCACCTCGTCCAGTTCCAGGGTTAGGATGGTCCTCGCCCTTACAAGTACACTTGTTAAGACGCTGACCAGGCAGGTAAGAAATACCGTCGTGAGAAGACTGGTTGGGGGTGATTCCAGCGTCACACTCGTTGTATCCGTAAGGCCACACTCCGTCAGTGGTAGACAGGTATCCAGGACGTCCCAGGTTACCCATGGTCCACAGACCAGGCCACAGACCGGGGGTTCGTCCCTGTCCGGGCAAAGAGGCGGAAATCTCAATGTAGCCCTGGGTGAAACAGAGCTTGTTCCAGGACTGCACCATACCGGATCGGTAGTACAGGTCGTGTGACTTGAAGGCGTCCAGCGTGAGCACCAGGGTTCCGTTCTCGGTGATGGCGGCATCGGGATCGTACCACTCCAGATCCTTGGTGGCGGCGTAATGAATGTCGACGGCGGTCCAGTAGGGATCGTCGTTGGGGTAGAAGGTTCGACCCTCCATGTTGAACTCGTCGGAGAAGACCAGGTCCCACTTTGAGCCGTCGTCGGCGGTGTGCTGCATGGCGCTGGAAGGGGTATCGGGGTCGACGAGCTCTTTTCGGAACGAGAGCTGAGGGAAGGCGTATCCCGACAGCACCTCGACCTCTTTGTGCACAACGGGGTGAGCCACTCGTTCTGTGACTCCTGAGTAAGTGAGAATGGGCAGCACGATGAAGACGACAATGAGTCCTCCGATCAGCAGAATGAAGGCGATCAGCGACGAGATTCCTCGCCGGTCCATCCGCTGGCACTGGCACCGCTTGTCCATCTCCTGGTCCAGCACCGGGTCCGGGTTGTGCAAATAGTCGTCCTGCTCCTTTTCGTCAATGTGCAGCGGGAAGGACGATGCCGGGTATCCTCCAAACGGCGAGAAGTCGGCGTTCACCACAAACGGGTTGTCGCCGTTTTCGGAGATGGACCCCGTCTCGGACGCGGTTGTGGAGCGAATGTTGACCGACGAGATTCGGTCTGGGTACCGATCAAAGCCCGTAGGGGTCATGCTGCCCATGCCTGCTAACGAGCCTGACGACGACGAACGGTCCACCAGGTGTTGCCTCGAAGACGCGCCGTCGTGTGAAGAGTCGAAGTACGGCTTTGTGGAGCGGCTGGGCACCTGGGGCATGAGGTGCTCTGTGCCGCTGTGGTTGGGGGTGTCGGTCTGGCTCACGTCGTGGTAGCTGTCGTTTTCGGGGTACAGGTAGTCTCCCGAGCCGTGTGAGCGCTCATCGGACGACTGGTATGACTGCTGGTCAAACGGGTTTTCCGGCTCCCCGGTCAGATTTCGCATGTTGTGTGTGTTGGTGAAGAAGAGTCGTGCTAAGCTCTCCTCCCTCTTTGCCTTAGGTGTCACCCAGCAACTTTAACGCGCACAAGTTTAGTGGGACTCGAAAAGGTGAAAAAAAAGTACCTACACAAACGCACAAGGGTTAGTCTGGGACGAGTTGTGGGTTTTAAGGGCGTTTTCGGGTGGCCTATTCACGTGCAATCTCATGTGTATGTCCGATTTCACCTGTCATATTCCTCTCCTACAACTACACCACCGTCAGTTACCAGATACTTGCACGCGTTTCACATTAACCTCAGGAGGCAGTGTACGTACATACCAACCAAATTTAGAAGTGCCCCAAGAGTGCCTAAAAATGGTGTTCTTGGCACAAAACTGACGTTTTTATTTGCGTCGCCGGTTTCAATCAGCTTACCCTGCCTCACAGTCCATTTATTCCCTCTGCTATGAGCCCCAAAGCCCCTCTACTACACTGTTGTACTGCTGCCACAGTCCAACCTAAAAATAAAAAAGTGATGGGCAAAAAAAATGCTCAAAATAGAATTTTTACAGTTTGCCGAAAATCTAGGTTTAAGAGGGTAACAAAAAAACGAACTCCAACGACTGTTCCATTCTACACAGTGGGTAGTGTAGTATCTAGAGGACATGTCGCATCACGTGAGTCATGTATTATTTCCACGTGATCACTATATCCCTCACCTTTCTCTTTATACACTTTTATCATTTCTACTGTATCCCTCGGTGCACTCCTTGTTGACACCTCAAATGTACTGACGCAAGGTGAATGTTCCACCTCGAAAAGCGGATAATAACAGTGGAATGTATAGGAAAGAAGCCAGCCCTTGGCGTTGACAAATGCCAAGCTAATGGAGGGGCTGTGAGGTAAACACGGTCAAAAGTTAGCCTAAATGAAGCCCATAGGTCCACACGACTAAAAGCGTTCGTTTTCAGGGGGGTTTTCGCCCAAAAACTTCTTCTGCTGACTAAGCACCCGCTCCATTCTGCGCTGTCTTGGTTCATCTTCGTGGTTACTTCCTAATCAGTCGTCTTCCTCTCCCCTTTGATCTCTCCTTCAACGCCACTCTAAGCCGGATAAACTCACAGTTCACGTGTCGAACCACTTCCAAGGGGTAGCAACCTTCAAAAGGCGTCATTCCCCATGCGGTTGTTTACCCACTCGCGGAGAGAGGAATGAGTAATTTACACAGAAAAACAGTGACGGAGATACAAGAGGTACAAGTACAAGCGACAAACACCAACATCCAACTGTTTGCTTTGTCTACTACCGATGCCACTAGCTCAAGTCTATCCGTAACAAGAATGTCTTATCCGCCACGTGCCTGCATGTCCTCCTACGCGACTGAGCAAGCACGCGACCTGTGTTTACAGCAAGTGCAAGTGTGAAAAGGTATTTTATGTGCCGCATTATGGCTTGTTACTCCACGGAAACCTGTGTGTACAGCAGATACACTTACTTCGCCAATGTACAGCCATCGTATGCCATTTTTGAACACCTCTGTTGACAAGCTGGGTCTCAAAGTTCAGTTCACGGTCCGTGGATCATCGTCAACTCAATTCACGTCATTACAGTTCTCAAACTGGGTATGCTCTTCCTAAATGTCTTATTGAGGAATGAAGATAGCAGAAAAAGAAACGGATCTGTTGATATCTACAGTTAAGTGCTCACCGACTTGCGTGGAAAGGAGATAACCCAAACCAGAGTGGGTATTTTGTCAACACGAAAACAAGCCCGTTTTTGGACTCCCCTAAACTCGGCGAATTCAACCATTGCGGCCATTTCCCCATATCTTTTCTCTCCACGAAACTACCGCCTTTTTCCTACTCTCCACAGATGATCGGCAGGAACGCGCTCCCGAGGCGTATAGAAACGTGTCTTTTGCCAATCACAGATCCCACACGTGTTACTAAGCCGGTGAGACATTGAGATGGCTTTTTTTCAAAGTTGCCTTCAATTTGCTTGCCTTATTGGGGGCTGTTTGGTGGGCTGTATGGGTATCTCGCGTAGTATTTGGGCTAGCTCAACTTTGAAAAGACGGATATGTAGCCCCGGAAGTGGGCGTTGTAATGAGACTACTTTGGTATTTCCTAGACAAATATTGGGCCAGTAGTAAAGAGCCCAATAAGCTGACACTTGCTGACCAGGTTGCCTCAACCCTAATGAGTTTAGAGTTTCGGTTAAGTGGCTGGAGATGTGGTAATTTCAGAGTAGATATTTTCTCCAACTGCTTTGAAATTGAAACTGGGTATAATATACGACTGTACTAAGTGCCTGTGTAAATATGACTCGGGTGTGTCTTTTGTAGCGCAAGTTATCCACTTTCCTGTGGTCCGAAACTCCTACATCCAGTGACATTTAGTTAGAGATCTACCCCCTGCTAGCTTCAAAAGGAAGTGCTCTGGAACCCCTATTTCTGCTTTCATTTTTTCAACGCATACCCACGTCAACTGAGCCTGTGCCTGTTTTGTACAGAACAATTAACGGTGAACAATACCCGATCTGAGACATGTCTGAGTCACTACGCTGTGTATTTTTTCAAATATCAAATTTATAACTCTTTTAACGAATGACCCTGAATAAATAAAACCGGTGGTGGGCCGTCTAAGACGTGAACGATTTAGAAGACATGGACTGAGTGGACTGAGAGCTCGAGTACCTGCAACAATGGTTCAGGAGTGTGCGGAAAGCGAAATCCACATCAGTGCCGTCCTGAGCGGAGATTTCCATAAACAGCATATCGTTTCTGGAAGCAAAGAATTCAGCATCAAAGACGGGGAAAGCTCGCTGCTTGTCCAAATCGCATTTGTTGCCCACAAGCATAGGCACAATGTACTCGTCTCGCTCCTCCTTCATGTCTTCGAGCCAGTCGGTGATGTTTTGGAAGGACTGAGCAGATGTAACGTCATACACCAACATGGCACCCACAGCTCCGTCGTAGAGACCTGACATTGTTCCCAGGTGTTCCTCACTGCCGGGAGTGTCCCACACTTGTGCAGTCACTTTTCTGCGGCCAATGTTGAGCGTGTGCGTGTGAGATATGGCATGGGTGGTTGAGTTGACGTTGGGGTTGTATTTGTTGTGTAGAAAGCGGCCGAGAATGTTGGTTTTGCCTACCCCGGAGTCTCCCACAACAAGGACTGTGTTAGCATGAAGGGAAAAGATAGACGAATTAAAATCGGTAAATCGAGAGAAAACTGGAAAAAATCAAAAACAAATGGAATAAAATGAGAACTGATCTGAAACTCAGCCAATATGATCTTCCACATCAGCTCAATCTCCTCCTTGTTTGTCCACTTGATTCCATTAAAACTCCGTGTTCTAGAGGACGCGGGAAAACCGGCGTTTCATCCGGAAATCCGGGGAAATTCGAAAAAAATCCTAAAAAGCCCAAAAGTCCACCCACATGCTCCCTGAACCCTCAGCACTCTCCTCCATCGTTGCCCACCCCATACTCACTCTTCAAGGCGTGATTCTCAAAGTCCTCCATGAGTTCTGGCGTTTCTCGTCGTCATGGAAAAGTACACGTTATTAGAGTTGTGGAGGAGCTGGTCTAGGTGCATACAAGGAGGGCTAGTGCATTGATGCAGTAGGATCTCGCAGAAGAGATTGGAAGCAAGTGGGGCAAAAGGGGGAGCTTTGGGGCTGAAAAAAGACGTGTAGCAAAATGGCTGGGGTCACGTGACCTCAATCACCGCCTCATCTTGCTCTCTGGAGCTTTGCGCACGTTCGCAAGGGCTGCTTCAACACAGTTTAGTGCAGTCTAATTACGCTACGGGTAAGTTTGGAAACGTCGTTAGCGTGGGTTACATGGCTATATTATTTTCGGTAAAAGAGCCCTGGCGAGGCTCTGAAAGTGAAATACCAAAAATGTCACACGCATCCGGGGTCGTGTGAGGGTTTGTTTTTCCTTTTTCTGCTCTTCCAGATCGCCCCTCGTATTTTGTACGGCTGATTCCTAAGTGCCGTGTTCCGAGAGTGTATTTAGGTGCCGTGGGTGAAATTTGAAAATATGCGATTTAAACGACAATGTGCAACTTGTGCGCACTGTTTGCGTTTATGCAGCGGCTGTTTCTGTCCGTTTGCGTATTGTGTATCTTGCATGGCTGATAATATCTTTGTGTTTGCGTTTGTGGTCCACTCTTAGGGCTGCTTCCATGCTCCAGACTTTTTGGCGCTTTAGCCACATGACAATGAGAAGTGGAGAATGTTGAGAACGGTGCAATTATGACAAGCGAGTGGAAAAACGAGAATACCCATAATACACTGGTTGGCTGCCCTCACTCTGGGCTTGCTGTTCATAACGTCAATTTATTAACACGGAAATTTGCACTGCATCTGGGACCCCTGTTGACAGCTGACGGTTAAATGTAAATGACAGGCAGCCAACTGAGATAAATTAAACGATGCTGAATTGGGAAGTGAATAAGATGACGGGTGGATGAATGGAGATCTGATTAAAATAGGAAAAAATTGGAGAAAAAGCAGCTCTTCTTAGACAATCATAGTGTCTGCTTGTAGGTATTTGTAGGACACAATACTTGTATATACCCCCTGTAAAAGCTGTGTTTCTATTGCCAAGTAAAGATATTATGGGCAGGCATAACTAGCCTGACAGTGCCCACCATGTACCCTGATTATATGTCTATTACTAAATACTGCATGACTAATCAATATTTTTGAACTTTTCACTGAGAACAGCAAGCCGATCTGCAAACCCACACTCGTCCAGGTAGTATATAAACTCCATAGGGTCGTCAAGTCGACTCTGGAGTATCTCCTCGAACCTTTTAATCAGCTCAAAATCCACTTCTTCGTTCAGTAAAGCACTCCACCAAGATATGCTTCTCACTAGAACCGCTGTAACTTGTAATCCACCAGCAACCCAGTCCTGTGCAAGTCCCTGGGATGCTGGAAATACCTCTATTAATCGACTGTTGCCTAGAACTGTCTTCATGGTCATCTCTTCCGCTAGATATAAGGCATCTAGAGGAATGGGGTTACCAGAAACATCTCCTACACCTAGTGTAGAAGGTAAAGACGATTTATACTGCTTGATGTGAGTTCTCAGAGAGTCCAAAAGTGGAATAGTAGAGAATTTTCTCTTGATTTGATGTTTTTCAGATTTTTCCGATTTTTCCGATTTTTTCACTTTAATTCCAAAAAATAGAGAAAATCCAAAAATAAATCTCAAAAGACTCCACAAGAGACCTAGCAATGTCCAGCCCTCTTTATCATCCTCATTTGACCCCACAGTATCCATTTGAACGTCCACCACCTTCTCAACCTCCAAATCCACACTTGTCGCTCTAAACAACCTCTCAACCACCTTTTCACATCCATCAGCCCACTGGTAAAGATATAATACCAAGGCACTTAGAAAAACCTCATCGTCACTCCTACCCTGCTGAATCAATCCACCTAAACCTCTACCTCCTAACAAGTCCATTTGCTCCAGTATTTCATTGTAATCTAGCCCTGGAGACCCATGACTGATCTTAGTAAGCACTCTGTCGGTATCGCTGACTAAATGATGAGTCAGCCGACCTCCCACGCACAATCCCCATGCGTAAACACGAATACAGGTAATATATTGGTTTGATAATGGGTGCATGGTATCTCTAAGAAACGAACGAGCAATCGAGTTAAAACTAGTTAAAAAACTTGTTTTTGAAGGTTTCTTGGGGTATATCACGTGATCTTATTGCGTCTGGTTCTGTTTCAATTTTTTCCCAAATTTATTCGGATTTTTCTGAATTTTCCTGAACCCCTCCACTGATGCATGTGAAAGAAGCGTTTGGGTTGCCCCACCTAAAAGGGATAACTGCTTATTAAGCGCAACGAGAATTTTAAACAGATCATCAAATCACGGAGAAAATATTCCACTCCTAAATATATTAATTAATACCCCAATCTCATTTCCGCTTATGTAATCAATTTTTTCACTAACCACTCATAACCTGATCAAACTCTGTTCTCAACATGCCGCCTCTCTCTACTGGTACTTTCCAGCATGCTCAAACCGTCTACCAACTCATCGGCTCTCTCAGCTGAGTCACACACGTGCGCTTTTTGCCCTAACCCTAGCAATTACTCTTGTCCAAAGTGCCAGTCTTTGTACTGTTCCTTGACATGTTACAAGGGTGAAAAGCATTTGTTCTGTTCGGAAAAATTCTACAAAAAAAATGTCCAGGAAGAACATGAGTTCCAGAACTCGAAGCACATGAACCCGGAGAAGCTGGAGGATCGTAAAAAAGTGCTGGATATCGTCGACAAGTATTCGGTGGAAGATGAACAAGGATGGAGGTATGAGATACCCAAAGGAGTAGATATCGAGACTGTGAGGAAAGATGTTGAGGGAGAGGAGGAGTGGACGAAAGAGGAGGAGAAGGAGCTTAATGAGCTGCTTGAAAATGTGTCTCCAGAAGATCTGTGGAAGGTGCTGAGTGAAGAGGATAAACAGAGGTTTATGGCATTTGCAAAGGTGAATGGAGTGGGTGAGTGATGAAAATCGCAGCTACATCTTAGTCTGGTGTTGTGTCATCGTCTCTGGAATATCATGCATAGCTGTATGGTATTGGTTTGCATATGAGGTGATGTATCGTTCAATAAGATGATTATTTATTTTTTCCTGTTCATTATTTTTGGACGTCATATCCATTAGGACGCTACTTACATAAATCCCTCACTGTAATGTGTGGTATTTATGTGTAGATAGTTGATGTAAGAGCTACTAACTGGCCTGGAATCTCTTCTTTTGTAGATGTCCAACACACATCTCATTGTCACTACTTGTACTTGTAGATGTGTGCTACTACAAGTACCGGAACCTGGTGTTACAGAAAGTGGTTCCATTAACTAAATATCAAAACTGTTACAGTAGTCATACATACGGCTTTCAACAGCTATTTTTGACGTTACTCAAGCTAATGCCCATCTAGTAGTCGAAAAACGACTTGGCGTGTCTCTACGTAGCAGGTAGATACTTGCACTGACATTCTACTTTGTTCTACGACCACATTTTAAGAGATAATCAATAATTTAAATCATTGGGTGTTCAAGCAATGACGCAAGAAGAGGGCTGGTAGGTTCGGTAGCCACCGACAATGGTGACGTTGGAGTTGACTCGGTAGGACTCGTTGCCGTAGTCTCGAGGAATAGCTTTGGATCCGGACATTGTAGTAGTAGTAAAAGAGTGTGTTGGTTGGTACTGACTAGAGGAGGGAGAAGGGGTGGTATTTATATTCTTGAAAAGCCATGGTTATAAGTTCCAGACAGTATCTTTCTATTGACTTGGCCCAACATGATGAAACTCATATTAAATAATTGTATTGACGTTTCCTAAAGAAGTGATTTAGGGGCTCTGATACTATGTCAGATATCAGTCATCTAAAAGCATATGGGATTATTATCACTGTCAAGCCTAGCCATTCAAATACAAGTTGTACTGTAAATATATTGTTTTCAACAATCCCATATAATCAGTCAATTTGATCACCCATCCTTGTGGCATCGTTTACTTTCTGGCCTGTCTGATTGTGCCTGCATAAACCTGCCTCATTGACATGGCTTAATGCAGACCTGTAGTAAGAGAAGTCAAAACGAAGACGATTTTGAACACATCAATAGAAAAGAGTTACCCCTGAAAGAGCCCCAATTATTTGATCTACATGTTGGAAAAGTTGGTTGAAGTAGAGAGACTACAATGCACATAGCTCTACAATACACTCGTTCTACATCCTCATATACTCCGCCATTCTATGGTACAATAAATTAAAACTCGCAGAGCAAATCGTCCAGGAGATTGTTCAACTCCTTTCTATCCCCCACATCCTCCTGCACCGGTCGTCTCTCCTCCATCACCTCATCGTTCTGCAGCATGACGTTGTTGAGCCGATAAACCGGCGCACACGTCTCCACCGTCAGGTTGGGAGTCGTCTCCAGCACCACAGCCATATCGGAAGCCGTGGCAATCGCCTCCTTGTCCTTGATTTTGCGCATCTTCACCATCTCAATGGTCTCCTGAATAATACCCTTGAGATAGTACTCCAGACCCACCTGGATCAGCTCCACGACATTCTGACCCAGTCCTCCAAGAACACCGTGTTCAAGCGCAATGCCGACCATACGCGATCGCAGGTGATCAGCATCAGGCAGCTCACGAGACTCCGTCGCCAGCTGCGTCTGGTACGCGTGGATAATGTCCTGAGTCCACGTGACCGTGTTTCCTTGCTTGCCCACCTGGTCTTTATCGTGTACAAACGGAATTCGCGGCAGCATGGCTTGACGCGTGTTGATGATGGTCGACGAAATGTATCCCTTCTTGCCGGCCTCGCGCGTGATTGCCTTGATTCGCTTTCGCTCTCGTGGTGGCAGCGACAACACCTCCTTTTTGAGCTGTGCCATCTGCGTGTCTCCCTTGACCTTCTGGGAACCCGCTCCTCCTCGTCCTCGCTTCCTGCTCCAGCTCGTCATACGGCCGGTAGCCCCATCGGCAGGAGCGGCTCGTAGCGAGTTGCACAGGTTGGCCAGCAGAAACTGGTTGTGCATCTTGACCATGGATCGGTCAAGAATACCGTCCAGAGCCTCCTGCAGCTCATGACGGCTCAGACGACCCACCAGGAAATGCGTCAGTACGTCCCGGTACCGGTCCCAGTTGGGGCCCAGCTGCTTCTGGAACGCCGTCATCATATCGTCCACCTGTAGACGAGACGCCGACGACGTTCCTGCGGCAGATGGTGCAGGAGTGCCCCCAACTGCGGGAGTACTTGCTGCCGGTGTTGCTGCCGCTGCGGCTGTTTCTGCGGCAGCTGCTGCAACACCTCCAGTTGCTCCTCCAGAAAGACTGCCGGGAGCAATACTCATGCTGGGAGGAGCATCGATGCCGCCACCACCCATCATGGACGGCGCAATGCCGTTCTGATGCTGCTGCGGCGATGCATCCACTTTTGGCGTCGGGTCCTTGGACTCTTCCTTGACTTCCACCTCGACTGATTCCTCCTTGTCGGGGATCCCTAAAAGAGAATCATCTTCCATATCGCTCATGTTGTGTGTGTGTGTCTGTGTAATTAATTAGTCACGTGTAAGTCACGTGTGTGTATGATGCGTCACGTGATTGGCGAGTCACGTCTCTTTTTTTCTGTTTTGTGTCGGTTTTTGTGTTTGAGCCACAAAAAAGGGCCGTTAGTAGGTGCTGGGAGGATGAACAGTCACGTGATGCGGGCACGTGATGTCGCGGTTAGTCCTGTGATGCTGTCGAGAGCTTTTGGGCACGTGATTGAGAATGTCGGTCACGTGATGCGGGGTGTGCCTGGTTGAAAAATGACACTTTTTTGTGTCTCTGTCGGATATAAAAGTGAAAGAGTTGGAGAGTTTGGGAGGAGGTGAACCGAGCACCACATAATGATGTGCATGTTTGATGCATCTGGGGTAGTAGAGTCACGTGAGAAAAAGTGAAAAGGTGCTGAAACGGGGGTTATATTAATGGTCATGTGGTGTATGAGTGATGAGAAAGATGGATGCACCTTTTTGGATGGTTGGGGGATTTTTACTGATTTTTTATATTTAATTTTGGGTGTCTTGAAGGGCTTTTAGGTGGTGAGAATAAAAGGGATTTATTGAATTTCCATTGAAAAATATCGAATTTAATGTCTCACCAGATGAGATGGAGTGATGTTTGAAAGGGGTGAGTGTGTGGATAAAGAAGAGGTGGTTAATTGCTTTCTAGGATGCTATTTAAAAATAAAATATGATGGATGAGGTTGATTATGTAAGAGATCAGCCCATTAGTGTGTGATGAGATGACCAGATAATATTCAGCTAGTGCTATAAACAAGGGAGAAGGTATATGTTGGTGTACACTTGTCTATTGTTCTAGTTCCTATCTCCTATCCCATCTTGTTGTATGATACTCTTAAATGACCATTGTCCAATTACAGCAGACTTATTAGAATCACAGAATTGAGTCGATCTGACATAATGTGGTTATATCACAATATCACAAGGTGTGTCTGTTTCTGTTTTATGTGAAATTTCGCCCTCTCCTCTACGCTACTCTTCCTTAGTGACAAACTACTGGGTTATTCTATATACATACATCTATCTAGTGTCTATTCGTCCTTCTGCTCTTCAACAACCTGAATCAAGCCCTGGGTGGGGTTTCGGAGCATTCGCACCTTGCCTCTATGGTTCAAAATACCCTTGGTGGTCTTATCCAGGTCACTCCAGAACTCGGGCTCCTTGAACTCTTCCAGCTCGGGGTTCATGTTGGGCACCTGCATTCTGAGCTCTTCCACATGCTCTCTGAGGTGAGCAGCGACCTTTGATCTGAGGTTTTGCGCTTCTTCACCGGTTCTAAGAGCCTCAGGCATGTCTTCTCCGTTGAGCTTGACGTTCTCCTTCTCACACAGCTTGATCCATTCGTTTCTGAATCCCTCGACGGTTTTTTCACTCAGAGGCTGGCCAATTCGAATACTGATGGTTCTGTCCTTGTTGGAGTTGTTTCCCTCCTGATCGTACCCCTTGGGCAGCTCTGTAAACACCTTTTGCAGTCCAAACGTGTACATGGGCACGATGATGGGTGGAGTCACAGGTTCCAACACTGCTCGTGAAGTTCCCCATCGGAAGTATCGCATAGTACCCTCATGGGGTTCAAGAGCCTGGTGAACATACCCCTCGGGGAAGAAGTGCACCCAGTTTGATTCTCGCCAGAAAGGATAGCTGGTAGCGTTAGTGTGGACGAGATAGGGAGTGTACTTGGCCGAGTACTTGATCTTATCATTGGGGTTGAGAAGTCGAACAGCCATATCCATACCGGGCTGGAAGGGTCCTCCAAGACCAAATCGAGTGATGGGAAGCACCTGACCGGCTCCAAAAAACAGCGAGTACAACTTGTTCTTGTAACAAATGTCGCCGGCTCCGGTAGCCCATCGCATCAAATAAGGGATCCAGCCGTTATCGTAAGGAAGTGCGCCCCACACAACCGGGTCGTCCAGCACGGTGGTGTGGTTCATGACGGTCAGAAGACCTCTGCCTTCAAGTCTGGCCTGTTTGTGGGCTTCCAGCAGGTTGTCAAGGCCCTGGATGTCGACTTTTTTGGACCGCAGGAAAATCTTGCACAGAGTGTACACCAGGCCAATGTTCCATTTTTTCGTCACGTACCAGCCCCAGCCGCGGCTGTCGAGCTTTGAGAGGAGTTGCGAGCCTCTCAGAGTCACGTTTCGAAACGACATGTTGATGAAGAGTGTGGGTGGTGAAATTTGCACGTAAGTGGAAAATCGAGGTAGAAATTTTTTGAGAAGAGTTGGGGGCGTGTGGATTTGGATGGGGGTTGATGGGGGTCGAGAGAGCTAAAAGCCCGAATTTGGAAGAATTTGGGGTCGTGGAGCGGGTTTTAATGGGCTTGTCGAGAAGACGACGAGATCATGCTCGTGAACTTTGTTTTGGAAAGGTGTTGAGGTGGGAGGACGTGAGTGGTTAGTTGGGAGGAGAGGGATAAGGTTGGTGTTTTGTAGAGAGGAGGGGTGAAGTGAGTAAATGAGCTAAGTAATGGATTGGCTGGTGAGTATTTGTTAAGTAATAATATTTTTCTGGAGTAAGTCGTCAAACTTGGCCCAAACGTGTTATAGAGGGTTTTTGAGTCATGTGATCTATATTTACATAATCCACCGCTCAACCAACCTCATCAAGACGATTGCTGCTGACATGTGCATGTGGAACACATCTGGTACGAGTACCACCTCAATTGGTGTAAAATCACCCAAAATCACTCCAAAAAAATACTCACCGTCTTCTCTCATACTGGATAATCACATAAGACTGTCTGATTTTTTTTTCAGAATTTTTCCTATTTTTTCACCTCTATCCCCCTCCCTCCGAGCCTCGGCTCATAACCTCTCCCAATGGAGATACCAACCTTATTGTGCCACTTGCATGCAGGCATCTCATAGTCTAACCACACTAACCCACCTTCCCTACACACACACACAACATGGAAAAGTTCTCTCAGTACCGCGATAAGGGCACGGGAGTGGCTCCGTACCTCCCCCACCCTCGATCCAAGGCCGATGGCTCGCTTCCCAGCACGATTTTCGTCGTGTTACAGGCTCCTTTGGCACTCCTCGAAGCGCTGGTCAAGATCCCTCTTTTGATCCTGCTGCTGGCAGTGTACGCCGGTGTCATCCAGTTTGTGACGTGGCAGCCCCTGCGAAAGGCCTACTTCTCGGTGCTTTTGTACACATGCGGGTTCTGGTTCTGGAACGTGTCTGCCGAGGCTGTGAGACGCAACAAGCTGTCTGAGGCATACCCACGACCCGGTGAGGTGGTGGTTTCCAACTACCTGTCTCCCCTCGACGGCTTTGTGTTCTCTGCGCTGTTTGACCCCGTGTTCATTGTGCCTCATGCCTCGTCCAGAGTGTACCAGGAACTCGGTCCTTTTGGGGTGTTTGTCAAGGCTCTGGGCATTCCCGAAATCGTGCCCCCAACACACGGAGAGTCGCTTTCCAAGATTGTGTTTGAGGCCACGTCACGAGGACGGGCGGTGGTGATCTTCTCCGAGGGAACCACGTCCAACGGAAGAGGTCTGTTGCCGCTGCTCAACATCGACTTCCATCAGCTGAGTCAGAACACAAAGATCATCCCTGCCGGGCTGAGGATCGCGCCGCAGTACATCACCACGCCTCTGCCCGTGCCTCTGCCTTTGTGGGTCTTCAAGTTGCTGTCAAACCCCACCGGATGGCATGTTTCTCTGCGGTTTGCCGAGCCGTGTTTTGCCAAAGACACAAATGTGACCAACAACCTAGTGGAGAGCATTTGCCGAGTGGGACGGCTCAAGAGCATTGGACCTGATTTGGGTGTTGAGGGCAAGCGAAACTTTTGGAAGGTGTACTCCAAGAAGAAGGAGCCAAAGAGCACTTGAAGAGGTGCGTAGCACCTCTGAGAGTGTGAGGGGGCTACGAGTACGTTACTGGTAGTCCACAAGCAAGCCTCATTACAGTACTGCTCTGTGACAGTACTTTTTGGTACCAATGGTACGTTTTGACAGTACTACTTCTTGCTTACTGGGCTTGTACTTCAGCCCTGACTCTGCTTATGTATATACACCTTGGTCTGCTGAGGTTACTAATAGATTCTGATGATTTCGTAACTAGTCATTAATTAAAAATACAATAAATACCATCCTTCCCTACGTCACCTGAAGAAACGCATATCGGCCATCTCCACATCTCCTCCTCTCAAATACGAAGGAGGCGGTTGTTTCGGAGTGGTTGACGGCTGTCGAGCATGTCCAAAAATGTTTCTCGTTTTTTGCGAGTTGCCGGAGTTTCTCTTGACGTTGAGATCAAACGATCCAAGCGGTTGTCGGTGGGTATTGGAGTTGGTGTTGGTGTTGGCGTTGAAATTGAAGCTGAATGCGTTCTGGTTGTTTTGGTTACTGTTCTGTCCATGGCTAAATGGGTTGTCGTTGAAAATGTTGGCATTTTCGGGGTTGTTGTGGTTGCTGGGATTACCCTGGTTCCTGAAAGTCCAATTCCGGTTGAAATCCTCTCTCTGTCTGCTGGCAATCTTCTCGTTTGCCCTGTAGTTTCTCTCCTTTCTCTCCATTGTGGCGATTTTTTCGGTCAAAAAGTTGACCTGTTCATTGAGATGCGCCTGGATCTGTTCAGACGAGTTTTTGATCTCCACCATTTCGTTCTGAAGCTCAGTGGCTCTTGCCTCAGCTACTTGCAGCTTATGCTCCTTCACTCTATGTTCACATCCAGTGACGTTCATCTTGGACTGCAAATGCTCAATGGTCATTTTGAGGGTATCTGTTTCGTGTTTGTGTTTGTGCTGGAGCATTTGCAGGTCGTGTTCTGCCGTCAACTTGTCCTTTTCAAAACTGTTGCTCTGGTTCATGTATCGTCTCTTGTCTTCTTCAAGATGTTTGATTTTGGCAAGAGCAATCTCGAGATCGATTTCAGCCTTGCTTTTGACCAGAGAGGGGGTCACCTCTTTACTATCCCCCCACAAATCCCTCCTCTGCTGTAAAATGCCCATATTATCGTCCAGTTTTCGAAACATGGTTTTTGTGTCATCGTTGACCGGGTCGTATTTCACAAATTTGGCTCCTCTAGAGCTCACCACAGGTGTCTGATCAGCTCCAGCGTACTCTGAAGGAAGTTGTTCTGAAATGCTGTTTGTAGTGGACCCCAAAGAAGCTGCAAAGCTCACATTTTTGTGTCCAAACCCAGTCACGGTATCGTTTCCACCCGTATGTGTCCCCTTGAGAATACCACCAGTCTTGGGCAGCTTTTTGGGTGTAGTAGCAGTGAGATCTGATACTCTTCGTCTTTTGAGATGGATTTTTTCGGGCTTGAAAAAGGGTGTACTGCTCGCTTTCATCTCCAGAAAGTTGTCAAACGTATGGCCAGTGCCAGGGTCCACTTCGTCCACCTCTTCCAGCTCTGTAGCGTCTGTATCCTTGTTTTGTTGGTCCTTTTGCAGCTGTTTTTGTCGTAAAATGCCCAAATCTCGCTCAAAAAGCGGCGTTTCGCGCTGAAACATGGCGGGAATGGCCTCTAGAGCCCAGGAAACCGGTGGGGTAGCAGGATCTGGCTTTTCCGCAAAAATCCAGTCCATGTTGTGTATCGAGAGATGTTGCAGGAGGTTGTCTGGAGGTGCATGTTTACTTACTCCCAAACAGGACGTATTTTGATAGCCGCACTTAGTCAGCGGATTAGGGTTGTGCAAGTGAACTACGGTAGTCGGTTATTCTGGAATATATCTGCTTAGTAAGTGTGGTATGTGCTTTTCCAGGGGTGCTTTTGATTGGCCAGTTATTTTCACTTAAAGTGGACGTTTTAAAGTGGACACTGTGTTGGGCAGAAATTACACCACCTAATTTGGGTCTGTATGGAAGAAGGGTGTTTGGGAGCAGTGAAAAATGAATATAAAAATAATTAAAAATGGAAATCAAATGAATCCAAGGACACCATGGACTGTATTTCTTGATTTGGAGGTGATTGTATTTTTTTGGAAAATTTCTGGACATTTCTGGACAACTGTTTCATGTGCACACTTGTGATATAAAAATAACCACACTCAATCTGGAAGTTACTGACCTCAACCTCCATTTTTGGCTACATTGGACTTACCAAGAGCTCATTGGGAAATTCTAAAAATATCAGAGGTCCAGTCAGACCCTTTTTATTAATACCCTTCCTGGTAACACCAACTACTTTGGGATGTCTGTAAGTGTAAGACGTTGTGGGGAGATCTAGTCCAGGTTTTCGAAAGAACAGTTTTGAAGTTGAAAGAAGGAGTATACAGTGATTCACAAGTGAGCATTTACATGTGGTAGTTCCTCTTGTTTTTTGTATAGTGAAGTTTCATAAAGCCATGCTCTTGGAGTCTTCTACGGTGCTGACAGGTTCTATCATCACACTAACAAGTCTAGACCCGTTAGTGTCGAAAATAAACCGGATCCATTTTCAGCACACCCGATTCTATCCGCCCACATTTAATACGAACCTCGTCGCGTCGACTGTCTTTTTTGGGACCCTGTAACTTCTTTTACTTGCTCCACAAATATAAAAATAGCTACAGACGAATTCAGAAGTGGCAAATGATACGGCAGTGCTTCTACATTTCTGAGGAGCCTGGAACAATAATCCCAATTGAGATTAATAGCACTCTTCTATAGATCTGAATTAGGCATGCGGTAGAAGCGGGCTGTGATATATCAGATGAACCTGAGAAGATATATCTACAGGGTAATCAGATGTGACAAGAGCTCTTCATTAAAGAGCTGTACTTAGAGAACAAAAGACACGAGACAGCACATGCTATTCAGAAGGTAGTTCTACAAGTACGACCAGACACTAACTCTTCCCATTTTGATATCGTCGACTAGCCCATGTTCCGTATCCATATCTCCAACATGTATATATATATCTCATCCGTACCACTTTCAAACCACACTTCCGTCCATTCGTTAACATGAAACTCCTCTTCCTTGCTACAGCCTGCTCTGCAGCTCTTATCCAAATCGATAACCCTGTTCTCAGCAACATTGCCGTGTCCATCTCCAATGGACTTGTTGCTGGCCACAACACCCAGATTGACGATGCCGAGGCTTCCAAGCAGATTGAGTCGCTTGTCAACCACCTGATTGGCAACGCTATTGTCCAGCCCGTCTTTTCCACTGCTCTGGATAACACCATCAAGGGTATTTGGGATGCCAAGACCATTCCTGCTTTTGTGTCTCTTGTCAAAGATACCGTTGAGCAGTACGAGAAGTCTCCCGATTTTTCTGCTGCTACCAGTCTTGTCTCTTCCATCATTTCTTTTTATGACGTGCCCAAAGCCATCCACCAGGCTTCGTTGAATGTGGCTTCCTTCTATGGACCTCTGAGTAAGGGTTTTGCCGATGCTAACACTGAACCTGGAGTGCCTGAAGCTGTAGCTACTCTGCTTGGTGTTGTTTCTGCTCTGGAGTGCACCCTGGCCATTGGACCTTGTCCTCAGAAAGAGGAGATTAGACCTGTTGTAACCATGGAGTCTCTTGTTCCTGCTTCTACAGTTGAAGCCAAGGTATCGTCTTCTGCTCCTGCTCCTGTTTCTTCTGTTGCTCCTGCTCCTGTTTCTTCTTCAGCAGCTCCTGCTTCTTCAGCAGCTCCTGCTCCCGTTTCTTCAGCTGCTTCTTCAGCTGTTTCTTCAGCTCCTGCTTCATCTGCTGCTGCTTCATCTGCTGCTGCTTCTTCTGCTCCTGCTAAGAGCTCCAAGAAGTCTCCAGCTAAGCCTTCTCCCGAGGCCAACGCCAACGTCAACAACAACGTCAACTCCAACTCCAACGTCAACTCCAACTCCAACGTCAACTCCAACGTCAACAACATCATCATTGGAGGTGGCCGACTCATGGTCACCTCCAAGGTGGTCCAGACAGTCACTGCTTGTGACGACAAGGGCTGTATCACTCCCGTTGTCTCTTTCACCACTCATGTTCCTGCCAACGCATCTTCCACAGTCATCAAGACCGTCTGTGATGCATGCAACGGAAAGACAGTCACCATCACTGTTCCTTGTGATACCGAGACTCCTGCACCTAAGCCTGAGCCCAAGCCTGAACCTAAGCCTGCCCCTAAACCAGAGCCCAAGCCTGAGCCCAAGCCAGCTCCTAAACCTGATGATAAGCCAGCTCCTGCTCCTGTTCCTAAGCCTGAACCAGCTCCTGTTCCTAAGCCTGAACCTGCTCCTGCACCTAAGCCTGATGAGAAGCCTGCCCCTAAGCCTGCACCTGCCCCTGCCCCTGCTCCTTCAAAGGACACTACTGTCACTCAGGATGTCGATACCACCCTGACTCTGACCGGCACTCTGACCCGAACTGTGCCTCGATCTTCCGTGGCTTCCGTTTTTGCTGCTCCTCCTGCTCCTACCCCCAAGCAGGTCAATCTGGCCGCTCCTTTGGCTGTTCCCGGCGCCGCTATTGCTCTTGGTGCCGCCGCTCTTCTTCTTTAATTTTCTAGTATTTTGTGTAATTTAATGAGTATCACCAGTTAAGGTTGGGAGGAGCGCATCCCACATGCAAGATTACGTAGGGACATTAAAGTTTGGAGTGAGGTTTAGGTTGTTGCCTAGGTTACGGGGCCTGAACCTTGTTTAGAGGAAGATATTAGTAAGAACTTTAATTTAAATGATTAGTCAGGGATAAATAGAACTACCAGTACTACAAATTGACGTTTGAGAAGTGGGTGTTTTACAAAACTGGTGATATGGTACTTATTACACTAGTTTTGTTAGTGCCACAACATTGATAATATCATGTCCACTACATATCCACGACATGCCCATGATAAACAGAATGCGGAGAACAAGACTTGTAGATGAAAACGGAAGTCGTACTAATATATCTACAAGTACAAAGTCACATCATCTCTACCAAGACGTGCTTGTATCATTACCCCACGCCCACATCTTGAAATTACACTATACAGACTATAAGCTGCATCCGTCTGTTTTGATGCTGTTTGAAGATGTTTCGACACTGTTTTGAAGCTGTTTTGAAGCTGTTTGAAGCTGTGATATTGTTTGATTATGCCCCAAAACGCTGTATTGTTTGTTATGTTTGTTATGGTGTAATCTCCCTGTAACAATCGATGATACAAGTGGACAGACTAGCTGGCAAAAGCAATTACTAAGACAGCACACCAAAGACACCTCACTCATGTCCCACACTCGTGACACTTGTACATGAGGTTTCAGCAGCACAGAGTTTGACGAGGGTAGTGGTCTCATTGGAGGGCTGGTTGCATGTTCCAGTTTAGTGACATTCGAACTCCTTGTAGACAAAGCCGTCAAACAGAAAAAACGTAATAAAACGCCTTGAATCTCAGCTCATCTCTTTAGCAACCAAAAATGACACCTCCGAACTACTCCACGGCTCTCCACAGTTCCAGAGTGTCTCACTTTTCGGACTAAGTGATACAGCCAACAGGGGTTTTGGATCAGGGGTTTGGCTGAAAATCACGCTATGTGTGTTCTTTGTGAGGTCACGTGTGGGTGTCCAATCACTAGGACAGGCCTTGTACAGCTGTAAAATTCACGCTATTCACGTGACACGAACTAGCCCAACCTCCACTCGCTAATAACTCCACCTCCTGTCTCACCCATACGTCTGTACGATGAACAAAGCCTTTGGAGTATGAGACAAAGATAGGAGAACTACGAAGCTACTACGAGTACAGTATGTACTCGTACGAAGCTCAAACACCATATCTCACTGTTATCGGTCAGTACATTTCCAAGCTAACGCGTTTTAGGCACTAACGCAGGTTGGAGCTAGAATGTGGCTATCAATACCGGCTAATCGTGTTCCCTAGCCCTGAAATAATCGTCGACCACCCCTGATAACCAGGAGCGTGCCTGACAGTGAAGATCAGGTCAGAGATGAAGCCAGGGGTTGATCTGCGTATGCACAAGCATTTCTTCGTGTGTGTGCATCTGGGGTTACATAATCAACACGTCGGCGTGTCTGTGTTACTCTACGTCATTTTTCCAGAAACGTCGACCCTTGTTGCACGCTATAGAAAGGGCGTTTTGGGCGTATTCTCTAAAACCGTGTCGTATGCACCCAGTGCACTTGCAGGCAATATCTGCATCTCCACTAAAGGTTGTTTGCGAGATTGAGGTTTATTTTGAGTTTAACGGTGGGTTGAGGTGTGGTTGGGGGGTGGTGGAGAGTAGAAGGGGGTGAGATTAACGTGTATATACGGGTATTTTTGTCTGGAGAACAAGAATATCCAATAAAATCGCCTAGGTGCCATACAAAAACGCCCGTTTCAAACAGCCCCGTCTGACGTAGTACGCTCAATTAGGAAAAGCTTAATTCCCCAGCCATTCCTCCCAAAGGTTATTTTCCGACACTCGACCGAAGAAGCAAGCCGAGTCAAGGGCGAGTGGAGGCCTAATGGAGATTGAAAAATGCACAAAAATTCGGGAAAAATGCGAAAAAACGTCACGTTTGACAGGTGTATTATTAGCAACGAGCGGAATCCGCCCATAAAATAAGTCACGTGTTTTTCCTCAAACACACAAACATCCCTCACACCACCTAAAACTCCTCGATTGCTCCATACAAGGGCTGATCTCCAGGTGCGAGTGCGACGCGGAAAGAAAAGACTATTTGCCAGGGAAAGCGACTTGCCTAAAAGGCGCGGATTGTGCAACTTCTGGGAACGCATAGGGTTTCAAAGGGTTTGAGGGTGTAGGTTTGACATTGTTGGATTTTTCAAATAGGTGTAGGAGACGTAGTTTTGAAGCTGGAGAGATGGGAAGTGGTTTGTTTTGAAGCTCTCGAGCAGGAGATTCTAATTATACCCATATCTCCCTACTTCCACCTCTCAAACACATCATTTCAGAGCACTCAGCAAAAAACTCTACAGCCATTAAACTCCGTCTAACGTACGTTGCCCAACAACCACCAAAGGGGGTTGTAGATTCCTACGCAGCGGGACGTGTGGCGTGTGTGGGGGTGAGGCGGAATGAAAGAGTAGGTTTCTGACGGGAACGGCTGGTAGCAATCGAGTGGTATGGAGATCAAGTAAATAAAAATTAATTAATTAATAAATAAAATAATTGAATAAAATACATGACCTATTTGCGAGACTCATCGCGCTGGGTGCACATATTTTTTGGCAAATATTATTGTAAAAGCAAAAAATAAAATAAAATAAAATAAATTTAAATAAAATAAAATAAATTCACCCTAAATTCACCCACTCACCCCTATGCAAGCCAGATTTCCCATCGGGAGAACCTCGCTTACCTCACGTGACCGCCAAGCCCACATTGCGCATTCTCCGTTGTTCAGGGGTTGTGGTATGACGTTTAGCATGCAGGTTTGCAAGTAGGAAGTGGAAACAGAAACCACTCAACCCATATAAAAAGTGAGACTCAAGGGATATATATTGTATATAACAGCCAACAAAACATATATACAATTCATATACAATTAATATAACAACTAATTAATAATCTTCAACTACCGCTCGTACCTCACACCTTTCACATCCGATCTACAGTTTAGATTCGCGTTGGATCGACATATTTCCCCATTGTGAGCAGCCAGTTTCAGCTGTGTAGTTAACGGAACCGGCGTACTGTAGTTGAGTGAGGTATTTGAAAATTTCAAAATCAATTTTTTTTTTTTTGATTTTTTCTTGGGCTGGCATCTTGAAACGGCAGACGGCAGGGCTAGGGTTCGGAGGGTTTGGGGGGTTCTGGGACAGGGTTAGGGTAAAAATCTAGGGCTAGGGGAGCGCCCAGGGCTATGGTCTTATGTTTGATCGGCTGTATCTACAAGTGGGGCAATTGTATAGTGGGTCGACTAACAAGAAAAATGTTTTTAATACTAAAATGTAGCCCTGATCGAGGCGAGTAAAACGCCGTTCTCCTTTTTGCATTTGCACTTCTACATCGTCCACAAAAACGATTCTAGTAACATATCTCTGCGGGGCTCGCAACCTTTATACAGTGTTGCAAGGTGCACTGGTGTCTTGGAGGGGTCTAGAGGAAAAGCGCTGTGGATTGAAAGAGCGATATTTTGGACTTTTGAGGGTATAATCAGATAGAGCCGGCGATTGCGGTTCTTTTGGTATATCTCTTGAAGCTGTACGATTTTTTAATCATGAGATAAATGGTCTTGACTTGCTGCTTGAACTGCTCCAAAAGTACGTTTTTCGTTTTGCAATTGTCTCGTTTCTCCTTTTGCCTTTGTGTTTTTTAAGCGTCGGGGCTAAGCTGCAAGGCTTTGTGTGATTTTGGGAGAATGCGAAACGTTAAAAATTGGCGTGAAACGTGGAGGTTAAACTGGGTCGTGTTTGGTTAGGGTTTTAGGTATGTGGGGTGGTTGATGAGATGAGGTTGAAGGGGGGTGTGATGGAGGTGAGAGAGTAAGTCAGGAGGTAGATCTGGGTCTGGGGATTACTATTGTGTTTTCAGATTTGCCGTATCATCATTATTACACCAGCTACAGCCCTTTCAGTTTTGCTCACACACCCCAAATAAACTCTGCGCAAGTGCAGCTTATTCCAGACAAGCAGTTGGGTCTGCATTCCACACCTCCTTGCATGGAGGTCATCTTGCTTTGGCATGTTGAACCTCCGTTTATATATACTTGGGTTGGTCTTCAGTCTCACCATCCGTCATCGCTTTCCTTTTTAACTGAGTAATCAGTAGTCATTCATTTGGCGGTCCGACCCTTTACATTCATTCAACAGCCCCGATAACTACAAAACAACAACCACAAAAACAAATCTCATTACACAAAACACAAACACAAACACACACATCTCACACAAAATGTCCAACAACCTAGCATCACTAATCAACGAAGAACTGCAGCGGGCCACCCCCACCCCTGCCCAGCGACTCAACCACATTGAACAGCAGATTTCCCGACGGGTCGAAGCTGAGTACAAAGACGACATTATTGCTCATATGGCCACCATGCAGCAGCAGACTCTTCCTGAGGCGTCTATGATGGACCTGCAGCCCGAACTCGAGTGGCACATGCGACCGTACCTGCTGGACTTCATTGTCGAGACCCATGTGACTCTTCGACTTCAGCCCCAGACTCTCTTCCTGGCCATCAACCTCATTGACCGGTACTGCTCAAAGAGAGTGGTGTACAAGAAACACTACCAGCTGGTGGGATGTACCTGTCTGTGGATTGCGGCCAAGTACGAGGACAAAAAGTCCCGGGTGCCCACCATCTCCGACCTCAAACACATGTGCTGTGGCGCTTACGAAGAAGACATGTTTTGCCAGATGGAAGGTCATGTTCTCAACACCCTTGAGTGGACTGTCGGACATCCTACCACCGACTCTTACCTGGACCTCTTCCTTGGTCCCGAGAGCCAGCAGGTCACCCAGACCATTCGACATGTGTCTCGATACCTGTGCGAGATTGCTCTGTACCCCCGTACATTTTTCTCGTTTGCTCCTTCTCTCGTGGCCTCTTGTGCTCGAACCCTGGCCTATCACATTCTGGGCATCCCCTGCCCCAACCCCAACATGCACTCGGCCATCTACCCCCAGTCCGGAGGCAACTCTGCCGAGATGCACTGTCTGTCTACCTTGGCCCAGCACATGCAGCAGCCCTCGCGAGCGGTCCAGAAGAAGTACTCCAGACAGTCGTACTGCAACGCCGCCCAGATTGTGCAGAGCTTTGTGTCGCAGGCCGCCAACGCCTCGCCCAACGCCATTCCTAACCCTGCCACTCCTCCTCCCACTCTGTCGGCGCCCCACTCCCCTGCATCTTCCATCCACACTACGTTTTCCGAGGCTTCCACGCCGTCGTCTGCGTACTTCCCTCTTAGCCAGCAAAACTCGCCGGCTAACGTCAAGCAGCATTTCTCGCCGCAGGTGTATTCCATGAGCAACTTGAGTAATGTCAGTGTCAATTACAGATAACACTGCGGACCTACTACTGATACTATATCGGTACTCTTCATTGATACCTCTTGGTCTTCATTACTCACTCACTAATACCTTCTAACAGCACGTGGTGCTCGCACGCAAGTGCACTATCTATTGTGTCTCTGACACCGGGGCAACCCATTAATGACATTTTGCATAATACAAAAAAAGCGTAGACAGTAGTTATTGTACGTAGTGGTGTGGTTCAACTCGATCTGAGAGTCTATTTTTCAAACACTCACAACTCGCCGAAAAACAAGGCCACATGAAAAACAACCACATGGCCGCACTCACAAGACCCAGGAGATCAGTTTGATATAAACAAAACCCGGTTTCGGGCTTCTCCAGCCCCAAATAATATCGTGTCAAGCCCGCCTCGAAAATCTCCAATTGCGACCTTTAAGGTTTCGCATCATCTCTGTTTGTTAACAACCTATACGAGACTCTTATGAAGTCTTTCAAAAGGAGTATTTTATGAACTGTTATCATAGAGATATGTACATGGTATTTATGACTATCAAAATGAGTTATTAAGGGTGGTAAGTGTGGTTAAAGGTGGTTCTGAGGTGGAGGTGTTATTTGACTCAGTGCTGTAAGCTGTGATCTATATAATAATAATACTCAAGGACTCCTGGCTCGTGCTGAGCCATATTATCAACTAATTGGGGTTGTAATATAATGACACAGTACAACTCGCTCAACATATGGGCTGAAAACCCCCTGCCACACACCATCGTAGTCTCGTGCCCGTATATCATCAGCCTGTAGCACTAAAACTAGCCGCTTTTCCCACACCACTGACTGTCATACGTCAGCATTCAAGTCACGTCACACTCCAGATCGCGTCCACGTCATTTGCTTGTTCTCTTTTTACATACTTCCGCATCCAGCGACCTCATCTCGCACCTCATTGCAACGGTATGCACTACTTCACCCTCTCATCAGATCATGTAGCATACAACGTTCCACACCCATTAGCGCGTAGGTAGCGTGGATCTCGGTGGGCTAGCGTGAGGGGTGAAATTTTCGAGGTCCATATTTTGTCACTCATCTCCTAGCGTCAACAGTCATTTAATATGAGGGGTGTGTGCGATACTGTGTACTTGTAGCGATAGGGGAAGAGGTAGAAATGGGTTATTTATAGAAACCGGTCAGCACGCCGTTATTATCGAGTTTCAGAAGCCCTCCTGATTTTTTTCAGATTTTTTCGGATTTTATTTTATTTTATTTTCACAAAAAATCAAAGATGCCTGCACACCCCTATCTGCACGCATACCACTTTCACTTTCAACTCTGGCAGGGCCTGTTAGGACACGGCGTTGTGGGATATTTTTTTTTACTGCCGTCCAGACATTCAGGGGTAGTGTATTTTTAGCCATTGCCATGAAAAACGGATCATGATCGAAAAAGAAACATTCAAACACAGAAGCAAACACACATACACAAACAATAGCAATAGCAACATCATAAATGAACACCATCCCTGCCATCACATCCACACTAACGTCTACTTCGGTGCATATCTTTTGCGTTTGGTTTTCGAATCATCTCGTCAAAGTCAAAAGCACATTCCAGACCTGTAGCGTCATACAGTGCGTGTTTAGGTTTGGCGTTGCATCACGTGACGAGAAACTCTAATTGTACATGCAGCCCACACGTGATCAAAGTGGCCCTGGTCCAAAATTTGTCAGCTCCCAAAAAAATATCGGGATATTTTTTTTAGTCTTTTTTTTTACAATTTAATTTTAACCAGTCGTCTCGCTTAACAGCAAGAGCCCTATAGAGTTAGGCTTTACAGGTGATCGACGACTCTGATGCAATCTCGTTTCATACTTTAACGGCGGCCTGGAAAATATCGCTATTCTTGCCCAAACTGACATTTGTTGGGTAGAAAAAGTAAAACAAGGGTCCATTGTGGTGTCGCTTGACACGTGTTGGTTTTCCAGACTCAAATGAGCTGTTTTTCGTTCATTTCCACATGCTTCACTGTACCCCACCATTTGTCAAGTTGCTCGATAAGTGCTCATCATGGGCAATATTCTCAATGGGGAAAATATTGGAGAGCAAGGCGTTTTTTGCAGCGGCCGCGGTATAATATTTGGGATTTGGGATGGGGGCTGTTCAGTGTGAAACAAATTTAAAATGGGGTAATTTTAGCTACGTCACGTGTGAGTTTCGGAGGTGTGTAGCGGGTCGAATAGTGGTCCGATCGAGATGAAAGTCGTATATTCTTGATCGCGAGATCAGGGGGAGCATAACTGTATCTTCAAATCTATGTTTTGACCCACATTTCACCCGTCTGATCGGGCTCAATAACGCCGATCCACTTTAACTACTTGTATGCGCGCGTGCAACCGCTCTTTTAGTCGAAAATAAATGTGGAAAAATATCTGAAAATTAAAGGCTGCGGGGCTATCGGAGATGATTCCAGTAGATGCCCGCTAAGTTATATTGGCTGCCACTGATACGTGAATAATTATTACGCTGATGAGTCAGTCATTTTGTGGTTGAAAAAAAGACGTCATTGAAATAGAGAGAAGCTGTAGTAACCTCACAATTGTGCTCGGCTATTGGTATAGGACCCACTCCATAGCTTACTGGTGTTTCAAACTAATGTTAGTGTTGAACGGGGTGATTGGTTGTATGGGTCTAGATCGTATTCGTATTAATATAGCTTGCAAGAGTGGATATTGGCTGGTGGAGACTTTTTCCTGAGAAGGAGTTGTAGCTCCGAGGTGTCTGAGATACGATATTGTGGGCTGACGTATTTGTTTGACAGCATGTTGAAATGAGGTCTTGTGAAAGATGTGAGGGGTTACAAGCTATCATTACCTGGTAGCTGTAAAATGGCTTCAAAAAGTCATACCCCTACAAGTACAAAGTCTTCAACAGTATCCTCTAAGCTCTGAGACTTGGGTTTAGTTAGAGTTTAGTTGGAGGCTGAGTCCGATTAGCGCAAGGCTAAGTACAGTAGCCAGTGTGAACTGAACTGAATCTCAGGTTTACACACAGACTACGATAGCCATAGAGTCTCGTATAGTGATACGCTTCACTACACGTTGCGTAACAGAAGAGTGTGCTTCCTGCACGTTACTTCAAATCACCTTAAAAAAATTACACAGACATATATACACCCTATCATAAGACCCTGCAACAAGCCGTTTGTTGATTCCTCCTTTGCTCATCATTTTATTAAATCGACATACACAGGAATTGAACCCACGAGCTTTCATAAATCTCAAAAATATTTAAGGTTTGAAGCCAGATGTTTACCACTCGGCCACGGAAAGCGAAAAAAATCGACATCATCGGATCGCGCTCACGTGACCCCCATAGTACAAACCAGGTCGCAGCATGTCGAATATGTTGTTTGCTAAGCTTTTTCGTTAATATTGCTGTTGTTGTCGTCGTTTGAATTTTAAAAACTTGATACTGTGATATCTCGTCAGATAAACGAATTACAAGATTCTAGAGTTGTAAATCAGCATCACACGACTCAGGCGGTTGGAATAGTACCATAATATTTGTATTTGAATCTATTATACATATATAAAAGGTGTTATACGGTGACAGTACACCCTCCTGTTCTAGACCTAATGTATCTCACCCTACAAGCAGCCTACTAACAAAACCAGTTCCATACCGGTAGTTTCATTTCCCAGCCTGAATAAACAATACCTTAAAGTCTCAAACCTCTGACATTCTTTCTGGGTATTTGGTGATGGTGTAAAGATTTGTGAGTTTTGCAACGCGCAGTCGTTGACTGACAAACACAACGGTGCCTGATTTGGAATCTGGACAAGATCCTGGTATCACCTCTTGCTGAATCTTGATCCACAACCGAGAAATCTCAGGAATAGCATCCCAAACGAGTTGAACACCGGGTGGAAGCCAGCACGAAGAAATGATTTGATGATTGGTAGCAATCATCCAACAGCAGTCAAGGAGAAAGGGTAATGGCAAGCTTCCTTACATCCAGAAAGAAGATACTTCATGCTTATAGAGAGACTCGATGAAAGAAATGCCTGCAAACACGAGACCTGAAAATACTCTGTGCATTTTTCAATGAGAATGGGTTTGAAAGAGGCAATCTACAGTACCGGTACGTAGATGGCTCAAATTTCCAAGTACCGGTACACTATAGTAAAACACACCCTATAGTTGTAAATCGACAATATGTACTTACATACACAGCTTTCTCCAGGCCTACAACCACTACCACTACATTCAATCATACATCATAAATACATTCATCCTCATCTTACTTAAAACTCAGCTTGACCGACAGTCTCTTCACCTCTGTCTTCTTCGGCTTGGGATTGGTGACAATCTTGAATCCGGGCCGCACCGAGTACTTCACTTTAGGGTCATTCTTGGACACCACCACAATCTCGGACTTTTGCGCCTGTTCCTTGAGCCGCTTGCTCTTGATGACCGGCAAAACGCCGGTTCGTTCAGGAGCAGGAATATTCGACTCCACTCTGATGGCCACAGAGCTGCCCGAATACTCCACGCCCAGACGCGTCAAGCTGGGAGCAGACAGCTTGACCTTGAACGCGTCCACGGGCACAAACAGCACGTGGCACACGTCCAGCAGCTGCGCCTTGGCCTCCAGACTGTGGTATGGACTTCGCAGCGAGTCCCACAGCTCTGTTTGGAGAGCCAGGTCGTGCCGGAGCATATCGCGAAGGATATCGGCTGCTCCGAGCAACGACGTACGCGCCATTTGCACCTTTCGTGCCTCCATGGCGGCTTGAGTCCCGTCATCTACAATCATGCCGTCAAAATCGTCTCCAGAAGACGATGCTGACAAATCACCTTTGATGGCGAGTGTGCCAAGGTAGCGGGTGAACAAGTCAATGATCCCGTTTCGAACACGAGCTGAATCGTCGAGAGCAGCAGATGCAAACACATAGTGAAGGATGTAGTGGTTTTTGAGCCCTCCAATGTGAAGCATGGCATTGAAAGCAGCAAGACGGACTTCAGATGAGTTGACAGATCTCGTGAACTGGATGAGATCCTGCAATTTAGCAGCAAACAGACCTTTGAGAAAAAGCCGTTTTTTCGCCTCCAAAGCAGCAACAGTAACAACATTCTGATACGAAGGGATCCAAGTATCTAGACGTCCACAACGATCGATTTCGTTGACGGCTTTGGCTGCAAAGTCACGTGTAGCCTCGTCGTTGCTGTCTGACGAACAGAGAACATCCGCCAGAAAAGTAATCAGCTCAGACAAGTAGAACGAGTCACTCATGGCGTTGGTCGAGTTTTCGTTGTATGCGAGAATATCCAAAATCAGCGTCCGGATCTCACTGGGACACTCTCCATCACTGTTTCGAATCTCAGAAAACGCCCGAGTGATGGCTTTCTGGACGAAATAGGTCGGAAAGTCGGAAAAATCGTTGGATCTCGGGATTGAAGAATTCGGGAAACAAAAGAGGTTCTGGAACGCCTTGAGAAGATGCGTCTGACCAATGTACGACGTCTCAGAGACCGCCATCTTGACTAGACCCAAGGCTGCAGTCACTCGAACTCCATAGTAATACCGTCTATCAATCAGCGTTCTCAACAGAATCGTAGAGTACACTTTGGACGGTCTGGAGTCGGCAAAGAACTGCACAGACTCGTACTGAGCCACCACGTCTCTGTCCTGCTGCAGCTGAGAGGCGTACATGTAATCCGGCTGGTTGACATGAATTTTGCAGATCCACTCAAAGTCAGCATCGATACGAAGCCACTCAAACGCCTCGTTGGACATGCGCATCTCCTCCTCCTTGCCCCACTCACTGAGCTGCCACTCTTCGAGTTCTGCGTCTGTTTGAAGCACGTCTCCCAGACAAGAAATGACAACTCCAACCTCATCCTCCTCATTAGAAGCAGCAGGAGGAGGAGCAGGAGCCGCAGCAGTGACAGTAGCTGCTGCCTCCACCTCCTTCTTGTTCCGCTTCAGCCGCTTGTACTTTGTGTTGTACTGGATATCGAGTTTGGTGAAAATGTGCTTGATATCCACCACATGCTCGTAGGGCGTACCATCAGCTTCATGGATTCGAATGGTGATGGGTCCCGTGAACAGCGGCGTTTTCGGACCTCCCCCTTCCTCCTCCTCCTCCATCTCCACCCCCTCTTCACTTCTAATCACGTCAGAAATGAACGATTCCTCCACGGGCTTCTTTTCGCCACTTTTGTCCGTCTGGGTCTGTCGAATACCCATTTCAATGAACATTCGTTTTTTGTTGAACCGCTGGGTGACTTGCAGAACAGGAACTCCACACGAATACACCCACTGGTCGAAAAACTCGTCCAGTTTGCAGTGAGAAACACGCTCACAAAGTTTGTAAAAGTGGTTGGTTCCTAAAGCATTGTTGACCAGGTCTCCTGACAGCGACTGGAGGAAGATTCGAGGAATGACACGCGACAAGCCGAAAGTCTTATCGATCTTTGTCATCCGTCGGTCCAAAATAAATAAAACTCCAGGTCCCTTGAGATTCAGAAACGATAAATCTTTGGGGAACAGGGGGAAGCGAAAATGCGGTTTGGCGAGGGGTGGACGACCCACATCTTCCTCACAAATCGTCTCAGCTAGCCGTTTGAACCGGTACCGATACTCATTGTTGCCCATGAGTCGTTTCATGAAAAGAGCAGCCATGTAAATAGCTAGACCCTGAGTCAACCACATATCGTTCCAGGAGCGAGGAACAATGTTGACTCCACACCACTGGGTCGTCAGAGCAACCGTGAGTGCTTCTGTGGACGAAAGAAGAGGATCAACGACATCTGGAGGGTACAAAAAGTCGTCTGAAGCAACACAAAGACCTCCAGAGGCTCCCATCTGGCCCTTACCGTACTCGGACACGAATACCACACTCATGGCATCAAACGGAAACGATCCATACTCGTTTGTGAGAAACTCAATGGCCTTGTGCAAAAAGACACAAGTGTTTGAGGCGTCAGAAACCTGATCTGGAAGAGCCAACACCTTGATGGGGAACCCGGCAGGCGTACCTCCATCCTCATCCTCGTCTGTGTCTCTGAAATCAGGCAGCGGAGCCTCCACAAACGGACCTACTGCAAAACCCACATGTTGAGCAGACACGGGATTCCATAAAGAGTACGAAATCGTTTTTTTGCCGGGCTCAGCATGCGACAGTTCCTCCACGACTGCGGCTCCGTTACCGACCACCTCGATCTCGATTTCCATCTCCAGGTCGATTTCCTCCTCCTTGTCATCTTCCTCTGGAGGTGGCGATTTTGGCGTAGTTGGAGTATCGATTTTTGTATCAGGCTCCACTTTCACCTCCTCCTCCTCCTTGTCCTCCTCCTTGTCCTCCTCCTCATCTTCCATATCCACATCCTCCTCCTCTTCTTCAACCCGTACTCCTCCTAAAGAGCCCACTGTTCGAGGCACAGTAACCTCAAACTGCCACGTACATCTGGACCACAAACCGTCGACACACGGCAGCCAGTGACTCGTAGCGGCTCCTATAGGAGCGTGGGTCGTGTATGCGTGCCAAAACGACTTTTTCAGCCGAGATCCCTGTCCTCCCACAAAAGTGACACCTGTTTTGGGGTCTCGAACCACAAACGAAATCGTCACAATCAACGGATCGTATACTCCCACGGCCTCCTCGTCTCCAGCTGGCGCAGACTCCCTTCCTGTATCCTGATAACTCACTTTGACGCCTCTGGGAAGATTTACTTCCAGCTCGCCCTCAAGAACCTCTCTATGAGCATGATCAATGTACTTTCGGTACAAGTGATGCTGATGCACGTCCGACACGGTGCGCGAGTCGCTAAACGCCTCATACCCACTGGCATCGTGGTGTGTAAACGTGGCCTTTTTTCCATTGACAAAAACGGACTTGATCTGGGCCTGCCGACAGTCGAACCGAAACTGCCGTATCGACAGGTCCGACGGCACAATCGTGATTTCCGTGGAGCCCCGCAGCACCTTTTCCACGAGATCCACGTCCAGCGACACCTTCTGGTGCGCCACATTGAATCCGCGCGACATTTTGGGTGAGGAAAAGTGGTGATGCAAAACAAGGTGATGTAGGTGGTGTTAAGGTTTGGGTGGTGAGTTTGGGATGGAGTGGAGGGGGGATGGAAAGGGGATGGTTGGATAGAGGGAGAGAGGGGGAGAAGAATGGTGTTGTTGGTTTTGAGGTAGAGTGAGTATTGAGGTCAGGAGAGGGGGATTGTTATGAATGTTGTTATAAGTAAACGTTAACTGTACAAGGTGGCGGGAGTTGGGATTTAGTGATGGACGATATTGGAGACACCCAGAAGTTGCTTGTGGTGATATTTCAAGTCGCGATTTGTCATCAGGCAGACAAATATGGCCTGAAGTAGTGAAAGAATGACAGAAGGTTGGATATATTTTAGTTAAAGAAATTTAGTTGACATTTGTTTAAGAAAAAACCCTTTGCCCGGGTCAATCCGGTATTACAAAAGGCTGAGGAAAAAAAGGTGTACACGACATATCCTTATAATAACTGATTATATCCAAATAACAAATAATATCCACTCCGCCTCCTACAAAATGTGGAGATATATCTCATCAATGATCCTCTTCCAACTAGGCATCAGTTAGACTTTTGTTGGGAGTTACTCAGGATTTACTCATTTACGATGATTACCATATGCTTGAGTAACACCACAAGGAGAGACCCTAGAAAGGTGTAACAAAGCGCATTGTACTTCCAGAGGCACACTACAACATGGGAAACTGAATTAGAGGCGAAAAAAAAAGTTGCTTTTTTCCAAAAAAAGTCAGGTTTTCGGCTTGTGGGGGGGACCACAGGTGATTTTATCGAAAAATAGCCAAAAATCACAATTCCACAAAACTTTGGTCTCCTGAAACTCGAGTAAAAACTGGAGATTTTATATTTTTAAAAACGTTACCATAATGAAAACGATCAATTGATGCAATATCCATCTTCAAATTTGTCAATACCACTCCGGGATGGGTTGTTTTGCACTAATCCTTGTTAACCTGGCACTGGAAAAAAAACGAAAAAAAAAACGAAAAAAAAACACAAAGTTTTTATAAGTTGCAATATTTAGCAGCTCAGATTGTTCTTTGACATCTCAAGTATTCTGTGGAAGTTATTTCATCGTGTGACATATAATGATGAGTTACAAGTACTAATCAGCTCTAACCCATTTCATAGTATAATACAAACATCTATCATCCATTTCTATCTAATTATTCGTTATGCAATTTTACACCTCCTTGAACCCCTTGAAGTACTTGACTCTGAAGTCCTCGGCTTTACCTCCTTCAGTCTTCTTCATCTCACCCTTATCTCCTGCAACCCGTTTTCTATACACCAAACACCGTCTAGACCACTGGTTAAAGTCCTGCACACAGTTGCAAATGAGCTCGAGATCTTCATGCAGAGGAATCTCGGCATCTGTATAGTCCTGGTTAGCAGTAGGCATCCAAAAAGCCAGTCTTCCGTTTTCCACCAGTCGTTCAGCAGAAAAACTGAGCAAGGCATCCATCATTTTGCCAAATTCAAACGGCTTTTTCGGAGGAATGTAGTCTCTTCGAGTATGAGCCAGTTGACCATCTACCAGGGTAGTTTCCAGATGTTTTTTCTTCTCCAAATCTTCATCTCGTACTCCAAGCACCTTGAGACCCTCTCTCACTCCATAAGGAGGATCACACACAATGGAGTCAAACTTGAGATCCTGTCGGAACGAGTTGTTGGTGAAATCGACGGCCAACACGTCCAAAAGCCGGTTCACAGAGTTGTACTGCTTGAAGTTGGCAGGAATATCACATCCTTTACCCTTGCCTCTAATCATACGCACATCAATGTCAGAACCGACCGTAAGAGCTCCAAATGCAGCGGCAGCTACTAGGAAAGAACCAGTTCCAGCAAAAGGATCATACATGAGTCCGTTCTTCTTGACATGAGCCAAGTTGCATGTCAACAAAGACAACTCGGCATCAAACGACGTAGTGCCGATATACTTGCGTTTTTTGAGATCGTAAAAGTCCATGGCGCTTCGGTTGGAGTTTGCGATATGTCGTCCGAAAAAAACACGAGCAGGATGAGGTTCAGGGTTCTGTCCAATAACTCTGTAGTCCTCCAGAATCGTAAAAACATGATCAGCACCCTTCATTTTGATCTTGCCCTTGAAATCCATGTACGAGAACCCCTCCACCATCTTGATGAACTCCTCTTTGGGTTTTGAAGACTGGTATCCGATGATTTCAAACTTGAACGAGTCCGTGGCGTATTTGGGCCATAACTCGCTTGTTTGGGCCTTGATTTGAGCGTGGAGCGATTCCATCGATTCAGCGGGACCGCCCCAAAGCTCGTAGATGGACTTTGTGAGCACTGAGCGTCTCACGAGTCGTCTGGCAGCCTCATCGTCCTCCAAATCGACAATCATGAACGGAGAAGACTCGTCATGGGACGATAAATCGACTTTGACATTTTCCAGCTGGGCCAGGGCGGTGAGCTCGGCCAGCCGAAACTGCATGTGCGTTTGCGACAGCAGCAGCAGGTACTTCATGGTGTAGTGTAGAGGGTGATCTAAAGTGGCAGATATCGAAATATTTTTTTAAGCTTCCAACGTTATCAGCGATGCACCTGGGATTCGAACGGACGACCATATGCACCAGATCAAATTTAGGGTTAGGGTAGTTTGTGCATATAGAAACCTGCTGAGAAGCCAGCAACACTCTTCATCACTACATACATAGCGACTAGATAGTTAACATGTCTGGACTCGACGACGACGACGATTTTCTCAACGATATTTAGTGAGTACACACAGACATCACGTCACGTGATGGCTTGAAGATAGGTATTTAGATTATCTAGGTGGATATATGGAGAGAAGGAAACAGCATATGAATCATGACACGTCTGTGCAAGTGGACAAAATGGAAATGAGGTGATGGATCAGGTGCAGTATAATTAGGTGATGGTGATGGATGACGTGTCAGATGGGACTTCATACTAAGGATTGGTATATGCATCTTGTCTTACAGTGCACCAATCTATGAGGTGAGCATGTCAAACAGTTCCATCAAGGTCTTTTTTTCCTTCAATCTTCCTCATTCGGTACAACTAGTTAGGATCAACACTTTGGTCTAGACTCCATCTCTAGACGTCATCAAATGTGAGCTCTTCTAGCCCACATTTTTTTGTTCGACCAGATCAAGAGCTTAGAACATACCCTTATAGCAAGAGAGCCACTCCAGGCGCGTTACGATAGATACATCCACTCCGGGTACTATAGTGGACCCTCATAGCCTAGAGGCATACAGTGAGGTGAGAGCCACTCATGATCCCCAGGGTCATAGCTAGAGCATCATAGCTAGAGGCATATAGGAGTCTTGTCCATCATCTCCATGTGGGGTACAGTGAAGTGAAGTCAACCAGAAAGTGTTCTCAGCGTGTCCTGTGCCGTCACTACTGTCTGGTATGTCTGAGTGTCTGCTTTCATATTTGGACAGTCCAGGTCACTCAGAAGGCACTACGGAATAGTTGCAGACTCATACTCCTGGGCTGCTTAAGATGCTATACCAGAGGATGTATCCACAAGGCTCAAGCTGATGAACAGAGAATGTATCCAAGGCTCTACATGGTGTATCATGACTGCTAGCATAGAGTGAACGGCTATCTTATAGGGTGTCTCCAGAGCATTTCTAAGCAGATATTGCTACTCCAACTGTTGTCTCTATGATCCAAGCATTTACTACACAGCTAGTTCGCTACTCCAACTGTTGTGTGCTTTGATCCCACAGTTGTCTGCTATCCAACAGTTGTCTGACTGCTATCATGACAGCTATCAAGAGTGAACGGCTACCCTATATGTCTCTGTTAGCTACTTCAACTGTTGTTTGCTATGAAATCTGCTACTCCAGCTGTTGTCTCTATGATCCACTGTGGTTTGGCATGATTCACTGTGGTTTGCTACAATCCAATCATCTGCTACTGAACCAGCTTGTCTCTATGATCCAAGTTGTCTCTATGATCCAAGTTGTCTATGAGCCAACTGTTGTCTGCTATCCTATGATCCAACCCTTGTCTCATCTTCTACTGAACCAATAACTGTTGTCCGCTCATGACCTTCGGTCATTCGCTTCCGTTCAGTTATCCAATCATTGGGTCCGCTCGTGACCTTCGGCCACTCACTACCGTACTAACCCAGCACCTCGGACAAACCCGAGCCCAAGGTCGAACCCAAGATCGAACCCAAGATCGAGGATCCTGTTCCTGCTCCTGCTCCTGTAGCTCCTGCTCCTACAGCTCCCGCAGCTACTGCTGACCCTCGAGTGGCTCCTTCAGCTCCTTCTGCTCCTGCTGCTGCTCCTTCTATCCCTACCATGCCTTCAATTCCTCCTGAAATGGCTGCTTCTCTGACCACCACTCCCTCTGGAGACCTCATCTACCGATCAGACGGAAACGCAGCTCTGGGAAACATTGTCATTCCTCCTAAAGACGAAGGAAAAATGTTCATTGGAGGTCTCAACTGGGAAACCACCGATGAGTCGCTGACCAACTACTTTGCTCAGTTTGGAGAGGTGTTGGAATGCACTGTTATGCGGGACCACTTTTCAGGCAAGTCACGTGGGTTCGGATTTCTCACTTTCAGAGAACCAAAGTGTGTCAATGCTGTCATGGCCAAGGAACATTACCTTGACGGAAAGATTATTGATCCCAAACGAGCTATTCCCAGAGAAGAGCAGGACAAGACCAGTAAGATTTTTGTCGGTGGAGTGGGCTCTGATGTCACTGAGGAGGACTACAAGCAGTTCTTTGAGCAGTACGGTACTGTTATCGATGCTCAGCTCATGATTGACAAGGACTCTGGACGTCCTCGAGGTTTTGGTTTTGTCACTTTTGACTCTGAACAAGCCATGAACACCATTCTGGCTCAACCTTTGTTGATTCTCAAGGACAAACCTATTGAAGTGAAGCGAGCTGAGAACAGATCCAAGGGAGCAGGTGCTTCAGCTGTAGCCAATGCAGTTGCAGGTCCCTCAGGAGGTAACAGTTATAACCATAACAGCCACGGTAACCACGGTAATCATGGTAACCATGGCAACCACAGCCACGCCGCTTCTACTGATGCTCCTGCTCAAAACTCGTATGGAGGCATGACTCCCCAGGCCATGACGCAGTGGTGGACCCAGTACATGCAGTATATGCAGCAGATGCAGCAGCTGCAGGGCGGTTCAGCTGATCCCGAAGCTCAGCAGCAGATGATGGCCCAGATGATGCAGCAGATGCAGGCTCAGCAAGCTCAACAGCCTCCTCAGCAGCCTCAGCACCATAACAACCACCATGACGAGTCCAGCGACGATAACGAGATGCGACGAGTTGATCGAGGCCGAGATGACCGTTCTGGACGTCGAGGACGCGGTTATAACCAGTCTGACCGAAGATCGCGGTCTCCTGGAGTGCCTACCGGTCCTAGAGATGGACGAAGACGAGGAGGAAGACGAGACGGAGGAGGAGGAAGAGGACGAGATAGACGGGATGGAGGAAGTGCACCTGGTTATCATCCGTATGGGGGGTCTAGAGACAGACAGGATCGACCTAGACGAGATAGAAGGGATTAGGACCGAAGCCTTTAGGCTGAGGTCGAGTCAGAGGAAGACAACAATTGTAGATGTGAATATAATTAATTAACCGGAAGTAACGGAAGTAACGGAAGTAGCGAGCGTGAAGAGGTACGGACAATGATAAATGTACATTATGCGAAGCATGTTGTACTACTGTAAGGACAAACGTACATTAGTGCAAAGCACATTGTACAAAGCTCTTCTGTAACGACTTTGCTGTACATAATTAGTGTAGTCCCAGTGACAATCATACAAATCATTGAATGAGTATTTATGGAAATAGCTTCCGGTTATATCGTCATTGAATCACACTTACAGTCCGTATTCATAACTTCTTTATCTTCACAGTGTTGTAGAAATACATAATAAATAGTATGAATGACTAACATGTATTAAACTAACAGTTCGGTGAAATCACACTCACAGTCCGTATTCATAGTATCTCTATCTTCACAGTGTAGATATGAATATGTAATAAATAGTAACCGTAGAAATACTGTAAATAAAAATAAAAGAAAAACAAAGAAAAACAACCATTATTTGAATCACTCACACTGTCGGGTATAATTTCTTTATCTTCACAGTGTTGATTTCGTGTTATCGGGGTGGAGAAGCCTCATGACCTTATCCAACTGAGACACCCCAATAGGGAAACTGAGACATGTTTTTACTGGATAACTCAGGAATGCCAATGGAATAACACGGTTGGAAATAAGTGGAGGTGATTAAATGGGTTATGAGGTGATTTTTTGCTGCTTTTTCAAATCAATTTTCACAGCCATAAAAAAAAAACAAAAAACAACTGCATCATACCCTCAAACCAAGCCATTCGCTTTAGGATAACAACGGTGATCGTCTTGGTACGATGATTACAAACCTTGCCTTGGGTTAAGTTGTCTTGCGGGGTTGTCTATAGTGTATATGAACTGTTCCTGGCTAGTTGTTTAGTCGGTTTGTACATGTTGAAATATCTCCAAGTCAGTACAATAGATCTGGTGATTACATTTTTTCTTTGAATATTTTTTCTTTATATTTTATTTGCATATTTCTTTGAATATATTTTATTTGCTTATTTATTTGATAATAACTCACACCCTGTCTATAACTATAGGCCCACCTAACTCAAGCAGGAACCGTTCCTGTGTACCGACAGGGGGTTCCGATTATACGTTTGACTCGAGAAATTAGAGGGGCATGTTAAAAGATGCCTTCTTTGAATGAAGTGACAGTGATGATCTGCGTCAGAGTAAAGACTACACTTTGACAAGTACGACAGTTTCGACAGTTTGGAGAATTCATTGAAACTAAAATGTAGACCTCTAGAACCAACAAAACAGCAACAACAGTACAATAAATGACACAAACCCCTCCTCCACTCTACAAGTACTCTATTAAATGTTCGTCTTAATATCATAAGTCACCCCACTACCCCACAACCTATACAGCACCCATAAACGTCAAACTACTGTGTCTCACATTCCTTCAAGTAACCAAACACCAATGACATCGTTTAATTCCGGTATCTCGTAAAAAGCTCCGTGGACTCGGCTAAAAAGATATATAAACAAAGCTCTTTTCCAATCATCACTCCAACTTCAACATGAAAATATCAACTCTGTTTCTCTCCTCTTTCATAGGACTCGTCTTTGCAGACCCCAATGCTGTTCTGATTGGTTCAGCTCCTTCTCAACAGACATACTCTGATAAAGTAGTCCAGGCTACTCAAGACACCTGGGACTGGATGAACTACGCTCTACACTTATCTGGACTTGCTTCGTGTGTTGGTTTTCAGGGTATTCAGGCTCCGTTTTCTTGTGACTCCAACTGTGCAGACTACCCCAACATGACACTCATTGCTGAATTTGGACCTCGAGATGTGGTTGATTTTTCCGTTTCTGGTTTTTTTGCTGCTGATCATGCTCGTAAGGAGATTTGGCATATTTTTCGGGGAACAGTTTCTCTCACTGACGGTATTTCCAATGTTCGTCTCGAAACTCTTCCTTTCGATGCATGGGGTCCTGACCATCCAGAGTGTCCAGATTGCAGAGCTCATGCTGGTTTTTTGCAAGCGTACAACCTGGCGTACTCTCAGTTTGAAAAAAACATGACGGAGGCTTTTGAAAAGTATCCAGACTATACTCTCAAAGTGACGGGCCATTCGTTTGGAGGAGCTTCTTCTTTTATTCATGGTATTAATATGAAGACTAGAGGCCATGATCCTCATGTTGTTGCTTCGGGACAACCTCTAGTTGGAAACCAAGCTCTCGCTGATTACAATGATAAACTCTTCTTTGGAGATAAACCTGATTTCCTTCGTCAGGATAAAGATCGACGATACTGGAGATTGACCCATAAAGGAGACCTAGTGCCCCAAATTCCGTTCTGGTCACCTTTCCACCAACCTGGAGGAGAAATTTACATTGATTACGTGCTCTCCGATCCTCCTTTGGATGCTTTGAAGGTATGTGATGGCCAGGATAACCCCAATTGCAACTACTCGTCTAGTATGTTGAACTCGGCTCTGACAGGAACGGTTCTCTGGGCCCATTTCCAGTATTTTGTCATTTTCACTCTTTGTGGTGTTAATCTCAGCTCCCATATTCATGGTTAGTCGATGGATTTTTTGTTTTATTTTATTTTTAATTAATATATTTTTGATATAAATTGATGCAATAAGGCGTCAAGTAGCTAGTTGGATTGTGAGTTAGTACAGCTGTAACTTAATGAAAGTGGATGCAATTGAAAAAATAAAAATCGGCATATACAGGTGTGACCCCCCGCGAAAAGATACCTCCTAGCATGTAACATGATTGCTCTTCAGCTAGAGGGACATTAATTACTTCTGCTGACACTGACAGTCTCTCAGCATGATAAAGATTATTCAATTGACAGACTAGACAGAAAGTGACCGTAATAACAGCTCTGAAGTAGTCCAGTCATCATTGATAACTCCAACTTTGCTACTTACCAGCCCTTTTATCGGTCTTCTTCTGTAACTTGGTTATATCCAGTAAACTATCATCTAATCAGGATGACCCTAGAGGGATGAGTTGTAAATGGCAAGACTCATATATGATCACACTGACGCCACTCAATTCATTCCCCTTGTGGAACTGTGGGGTTGATCCAACACTTCAAAAGTGACTTGCCGACGTACTTCTCCTCTCAAGATGACAGCTGATATCTTCATTGCTGTCTCAACACCTATGGCTTAGCTCGTTTAGGCAAGTGGACGGCGTATATAATATTCTTCAAGGCATCAGTCTTATCAGCGGCTGTACCTTGCTCCTGAAGTTTGTCAGCACAACGGAACGATACGAAGCGGTTCGTCTTGCTTGTCTCAGCCATGTGCATTTGTTTCAGACATTTCCTATCTATCAGAAAATTGCTCCCAGGTACGATACTGTAATGACGTCACATCTCAACTACACACCCAACTGCTTACTCTATTCATTCACAGATATATATACATTTTCAAGGATATTTACACTTAGAACTGGGGGGTCAAGGAGTCCATGAAGGGGGACTTGATGAAGACGACACCAGCCTGGGTTAGTTAGGTCGCGAGGCGAAGCCGAGCGGCCGTAGATGGCGATGACCGTAGGTCAGAGCGGACATCTACAAACACACTACAGAGAACGGACACAGACGCAAAAAAATCAGACACAAAATGACACAAACAGACACAAAAAACACAAACAGTGATTCAGTCCGTTCAATGGCCATATTGATTTGGATCACACAAAAACAACGTGACAATGACCCAAAAATGCAATCATCTTAGGTCCTTAGATCAACCATGCTAACTTGATACCTAGTATCCACAATCCTTTCCATTGACGCAAATTGATCCGGATAAAGCCATTTGTGTCCTTGCCGCTGTTTCTGTGTCATTCCCTCGCTTCTGTGTCCTTCTGTGTCCTTCCAAAATCCCTTCATATACTCACAACAAAGCAGGCGACGCTCCAGTAAATAGGCACGGTCTCTCGAGAAGTGAGAATGGTGGTGACCACGTTGAGGATGGAGTCGTTCTTGGCGGGGGCAGGCATTTTCAAGTCGATGTGTATGTGTTAAATGGGGTTGTGCTGTGATGTGATTTCCACTTGCTGGCCTATGCCGCTGAAGAGCTGGAGAAACCTTAAAACTTTGCAGGCAGGTAGGGTAACCCGGAGTTAGTCAGCGGGGTGTATGGAACTTGTCAAATTGGAGGGAGTGGGGAGTGATTAGAACACAGGATATTGTTTGAGAGTGCTGTTACAGTGGTCTGGTGAATTTTGGTGGTGGTTACGTCAGTTTTGGTGTCAGTGCTTGTTGACCCCTCAGTAAAGTAGTTGACTGAGTGGCGTTATATTTACGGTTCATATCTCGCATCAACTAACTCCCAACTAAAGGAACTACCCGTTAAGGAAAATGTTAACTGTCGTTTTCCAGTATTAGAACACCCCTATGGAGACCATAATTCTTTCTATGAGCTCTATATGGCCCTATGTAATGGCTATACTCAAATTTACCCTCATTCCATGACGTCAGTACTCTTTTTTTTTTTTTTTTTTTAATTCTGAAGATACTTCGCTGTTCTTCCGCTTACTAATCAATCCAACACGGCTTGATTATCTTACGATGATCTTCCGGACGTCTCGCTGACGTCAATCCCTGGCAGTTTGGCAGCTTGGCGGCACTAGTTTAGTCCTGTGGCTGACATGGATGGTGGAAATACAGCAAGTCGAGACGGCGCTGTAATTTAAAGAAAAGACGGAAATTAAATGGAAATCAAATATAATAAAATGTAATTGCGTCTTTTCAAAACATCTCCAACCCCGTGGAATACACCCATCAAGTCCAAATTCCCATCTCGCTTATCTACTAGTGGTTTCACAATGGTGAGACCTTTGAGGGGTCTTGTGTGTTTGGGTCAAGTTCAAGGCGGATAAAATAGTGCTGGTAAATAATATCCGCTACGGCCAGGAGCAGCCTGGATTTAGACGGAATTGGTATAACATGGTTCAGTGGCTTGAGGTGTTTTTCCAGACTTACCAGACCTTGGATGCGATTCAAGACCTCACAAGACCATGTCTTGGACAAGACGGAGTAATTAAAAATTTGCAGAAATTATACAAACATCAATCAATCAACCCTCAATTGGTGTACACCTCATTTTGTCCACTTCAATCTCGCTTACACTACATGCAAAACGCAGGTACTAATAAATCTCTTGTTCGCCCAATTGGACTTTTTTTGCACCAATCGAGCCACACCCAAAACCAGATTACAACCCTCCAAAAGTCCAGATAACAACATCTGTTATCGCTAAAACAACTTCCCTATCTGATCTAGGACCCACCGAAAGAAAAAAAAATAATAAACAAAATCTCAGCCGTCAAACATGTCATTATGTCAATATGACAAACTTATACGACAGCTTTCCGGAGTTTCAGAGTTCCAGGGGGTTCTATGGTGATTGAGTATGCTGTGTAAATTTTTTTTGAAACGCGGGGAAGTGAAAAATCCTCTGACACCCCTTCTATCATTGATAACAACCCGTTTATTTTTCTATCGTCACATTTCTCCGTTTTCAGAATCAACCTCGATTTAAAGTTAACCTTTCTCCCAAGCCCTAACCCACGAATTATCGTATGCAAGGCCCTTCCCCGCACTGACCAATGCATATCACCACGCACGATAAGCAAAAGTAAATACGGCTCCGGAAAAACTGGATTTAAGGAAATTTACGAATTTGCGCTCACGTGACATGCACTCTCCCGTTCATGTACCCCACCCACAGGCATGTATTACAGTGTGTTTGCAAAAACCCGAGTCGGGTCGGACATTAGACTTTCGTATTGTAATGTCACATGCTTGGGCAGACCTCTTGGCCTTGATGAGCCCGAGGAGTAGCCGGTTTTCTGACCGTTGCATCGTCTTCTCCTCGCTCGTGCGGTCCCGGCCATACCCCAAACGTGAGGTTTTGGGTCTGTTTGCAGCGTCCAGCGGGCCGATTATTATTTTTACACGTGTTTTCTGGTTCCCTTTTTTCCAACCGAGCTAACCAGCCAAAGTATAAAGCAGAAACAGAAGACAAAGGTGGTACCCTTGGTAAGAAAAACATCAAACATAATGTATGGAGGGAAAAAAAAACTGCACGAAAACTACCAGTACGACAGGGGTGTATGTATCGTACACTGTACATCCTGCACTTTCACCTGTCAAAACACAAACACCAGTGTCTTAGTAGTTGCTCTTAAAACCGAACCGTGAACCTACTTGAGAGAGATAGCTCTGGCTGGCTGGAGTGTATCTATCGTTTGAGACCTGTGGATTTAGTGTATTATGAGACGCAGGCTAAATCCACATACCAACATGCCTCCGGGATACGGACAATGGTCGTATATCCTTGCCGATCCTTTCAAGGGTGGGATGATAGCAGCGTCATGTGGCATCTACATGAGACATGCTGTCGATCTACGAGAGGTCTACAATAGTCATCCAATATCCCATCCATTTCTATAATCCGTATGTATAAATAAGTCGCCGGTTAGGCTACGTGAGGCACGGTGGCCTTGGTTAGCACGCCCATCTGTTTCTTCATGGACTGGTACATGAATGCAGAGATGTCAATGAGGAAAAAGAGCGCGATGGGCGTCATGCAAAAGAGGGCTGCGAAGAGCTGTGTTAGAACGGTAATGAGCGGCCGAAGGTCGCGAGTGGACCCAAAAAGTGGATAGCAGAGTGCAAACAGCTTCTGTGTTCACAGCTTCTGTGTTCACATAGCTTCTGTGTCACATTCTGTGACATCTCCTGTGTCACTTCTGTGTCATCCTCCATATAATACTCACCGAAACAGACACAATGGCCTGGGTTACCTGGTCGGACACAAAGCCGTATGAATAGAGCACCGTGTGGGGCATTTGTGAGGTTGGAATGTGTGTGGAGTGATGTGAAGGAGGAAGAGTAGTTTTTGGAACTGAGGTAAGTCTTTAAAGGTGAGTTGCTAAAGAGCAAAAAGTGACAAAGTGGCGAGCTTGGTTTGTGGGGTGATTTTTTCAAATCTCTTAAAGTGTGGTGCAAAAGACGACTTCAGCAGTCTTTATATACCTGCTGCAATCGCTCCCTTTTGCTTGTCTTGTTCCTTTGCGGTTGTCTCAGGTCCCTTTAGTTGATGTAGATATGGCTTGTGCTTAGCAGTCGCGATAGAGCTAAAAATCTGGGTTTGGGCTGCACTTATTGGAGTTTATTTGGCAAGGTGACGATAATAACTGGAGGACCCATAACACGCCCAAAAGTGCTCGGATAGAAAAACGGAGAATGCTGGGCGATACAGCCTGAAGAGGCGCTTCTTTTGGTATGTGACACGTGACTGTTCCGTGTTTCCACTTACCTCTTCCGTTCACCTCCTCCCACTCCTCCTACAATCGTATCTTATCCGAATTGTGTGGCATTATTATTATGAAAGCCAAAAAAAGACAAAAAAGGAGAAAAAGACGGGAAACGAGAAAAAGAAGGAACCGAAAAGAGGCCCACAGCCTCAAGCACTCATGTCGGAGACTGCAGCAAGGCTTGTAGAAGTATACGGCGTGACAGATGATGACGTACAGGGGTATTGACACAGGAGGAAGGATATGCCATGGCATATTGTACCGGTACAATTCCTTCACCCAGCTCATAGTTATTTCCGCCTTAGTAAGCTAGAGTATGGTTCGTCCGGGTAACCCAAACCTTATTCGACCTAAAGTATAAATTCGTCTTGAGCAGAAAAAAAAATATCGTCTTGACCAGTCCAAAAGGATCCAGGCTCTTGTTGTGAAAACAACGGTTGTGTAAGCGGTACATGGGAAACAGTATAACACGTTTCCGATTGCCTCGTACACGGCCCAGAATGATGATTGACCTTAAATTCTTATCTACATTATCTGAACAACCATTGAAGAAAGAACACTTCTGACTGGAGAGCCCTGGACTTTTTTAGGACACGCTGAATTTTCAATCTGTTGAATCTAGCCTTTAAAATATAGCCCCGAATTAGAACCGACTAAGATATACCCGCTAAGCGGCTGGAAACAACAAAGACCGGATATATCCGGCTCAGGTGTACAAGACGTATTGAATCTCTCTTCTGATACGTTTCTGTGTCACTTTGGTGTCGGCTTGCAGTGCGTTTCTGGCGCATGTCGTTCTTCACACCATTTAGACTGAGACCGGAGGAGTTCTTAGTAACGCGAACTCTTTTATTATTCATGGACGCCCTACTGGTACAGACACGAGCTTTCGTCGTTTTTCGTGTCGACAATCTCCTGCATATCCCTGGTTAGCAGAGTCGCATTTCTCGTCCATTATCGGAAGTGTGTCCAGTCTAAAAGTCCATTCCATAGCCCAATATAACCAGTCCACCTTTTGAGACACCATAACCAAGGCATAACGAATAGATAAATTGGATATTGAAGCAGCCACTCTTGAACAACAATACCCCACAAAAGATCAGCGGTTTTGTGCACTGCACATGTGCACCCCTTACAACCTAGCTTAGTCATTCTAGTCTTAGTAGTAGCAGTGTTCTCGTAGCTAATTGAAATCACACCACAAATACACCCTCTATGAACTATCAAATCCCGCTACCCCTCTACTCCACACTAACACCAACCGCGAAAGAAATAAAACACATAGAAACCTCTCCCGGTTAAATAAAAGCTCCGGACGAATGCACGGAGAAATACTGCATGGTATATGCGTCGTATTCGGTCGGCCGACTAGGCCTTGTCTCACTGTTTTGAAGGCCTCTGAAACATGTCTCACAGGGTCCATGTCTTAGCTGGCTCATCACATAAACCCGAGTTTGGGAAATCTGCGCCATTGCAAGGCAGATAAACACCTATACGAGCAAGTACACTGGTACATAAGTCTTCGCTAGAAAAATACAAGACTTCGGTCCGACATCAAAAGGTCGTAGGAGATAACCAAAAGTGGATTTTGAGGAGATAATAAGCCGGATGGAGGAATTTGAAGGAGATATCCTTGATCCCCGCGTTGAGGCGATTTAAATGACACCCTGTTATCATAGCCCAGGTGGATTATTACCAATATGGAGATCATAGCTGCTTCTTGGCACGATAACCTTCCTCATCAAAGGTGGAAATAATGGACTTGAGACAACTGTCACGAGAAGACGTACAGCAGCCAGAAAGGGTCATTTCTCGTCTCTTCCGATCCAGCACCTCTAGGATGTTCCCCATGTCTCAAACGAGTCCATATGGAAGATCTGGGAAGGATATGCAGATGACATACATATCCAAGGCAGAATATAACTTGGATATACGAAAATTGGTATGTAAATGCTCCATTTGATCTCCTCGGTCCAATAAAAGCCTTCATATCTCCATCACGTGACTACCAATCGCTGCGTTTGCAATCGAGTATGTGAGGAGAAACAACCTTAAATGACCCAAATGGGAAATGGGAATCCCAATTGGGATTGCTTACTAATCACCAATTTCTCTCCTATTCATGAAATATGACCCCAATTACATACACAACCTCCTTCCAACTTCCGGAAAATGCCGCATTTTTCAAGTTTCTGGCACTGCCTTAAAATCACCATGTTGCGTTGTATTTTCCAAGTCGACTTGACACACATGTGTCATGCATATGAACACGGCTGAGGTTTGAATGGGGTGAGTAGATGCTGCATGAGAGGACTTGTAGTAGTTATGATTATATCATTCGGTTAAGACGATTTTTGTGATTATAATTGTTTTTTCAAGATGTATATATTTTCATTTTTCCACCCTTGACTGCTGTTCGAAAACTCGGATAAACTTACCCTAACCCTGACAGTACACATCACAACATTAATAATCTCACCTCCACACTCCACACTCACCACACACACAACATGTCTCTCGTGGAAGAACTCAAGACTCGAAACTTCAGTATATACGGGCAATGGATTGGTGTGCTCTGCATCATTCTGTGTATTGCTCTGGGCATTGCTAACATTTTCCACGCCTCCTTGGTGATCATTTTCTCCATTATTTGCATGTGAGTATCGGAAGAATCGAAAGAAGCAGGGTTTTGTGGCAGATGGGATAAACTTGAGAGCAATGGGGCTTGAAAGGTGAGAGTGGGGTTTGAGGGCCATTTGAATCCGATGCATTGCGTAAAGATTGATTATGCACAGCTGTCTATGGGTGAATGTTATTTGGGTGGTGTGAGGACAAGGAGATATGTCGCAGTCACCACGTTCACTCATTTTCATTCACACTCAGTGTTTCTGGTGTGTGGTCTTTGGCTGGGTTCTGGTGTGTGATGTCTTGGTATGCCTTGTGTTGTGTCTCTGGTTTGGTTACTTTCGCCTTGACATAAGACACACCTTATCATTTGCTCCCATACATTTTTAGCAGTCGAGGACCCACCCAATCTTACTCACCCGGTGTATAGCCAATTAATGCACCAACGCATACCCTTTTGCATCCGACCAGTCTCATGGCCCCACTAAGGCACAGGTGAACATCTTTGTGATTTATTGGTGTGTCAGTGAGGCTCCATGCTGATATTAATTCTTTGTCTGGGTCCATTGTCATGTGTGGTTCTGTCTTGTCATTTTCTCCATTCTTTGAGGCTTATGCCATGATCTGCCCGTTACATCTACATCAGCTTTAGATGGTGTCTACAGCTTCTATAAGATGGTGTCTACAGCTTCTATAAGATGGTGTCTACAGCTTCTATAAGATGGTGTCTACAGCTTCTATAAGATGGTGTC